>LD353173.1:0-16635 GCA_001465055.1 Ptychodera flava
ATAAATATTCTCATTTCTGATTCCAAATTATTGAATTGCTAACTTTATTTCTATAAGTTAGGTGTGGTACTAAAACTTACCACTGATCAACAGTGTGACATTCATCAACAACGACTGCCACTATGTTTTTTGTAAATTCACTACTATCCAGTAGCTTCCTTCCAACACTGGTGCTGAATAGTGCCTCTGGGTGAGCCAGAATCACATCAAATTTTCCAGACTCGATGTCACCATAATTGGCATCCACTAAGCAGACCTGAATCACAAACCAGCAACATGCACTTAGCTTTTGATCAATGGGTATCATCATTAAAAGTTGTACAAGAACCCAAGAATTAATTAGACACTATAGTACTGGTATAATAATGGGAGCAGCTCACTATTTGCGTAACTTTCACCACCAAATTTGCATGAACGGTGCCACCGAAGTAGAAAACATTAAAGGTACTTCTATTTTTCAACTTACTGCATAAGAACACACTTTGGATAGTATGGCATAGCAATTACAATGAAACATGATCACATCATGAACCACTGCTGCTAGGTAATGGACAGCATTCAGTGAATGAACTGTATGAGTGATAACATCTGAACTTCAATTTACAAAAAAAACTTTCCTTTCCTAACTTCACTGATGAGGGAAAAAAACTTTTGCGTCTTCTGTGTAAATAAATGACAGTATTTAAATTGTTTTTATCTTGTTTTAATTTATATTATTACTTTACTAAATAGCAAAAATGAAACTTTATATCACAGGATACTCTCACATTGCCTCTGGTACTCATACCAATAACTGGTAAATACCTAATTTCTCATCTTTTGTATGGACTTCATCCATCAGTATTGGATGTGGTCTCAAGTTGCAAGACAATCAAATGAAAATGATTTAATGATAATCGCACGTCATGCTACCATAGGATTACATCAGATTGAAAGAAAACTGTTCTTCCATCGTAATTTTCATAGCCAAGTCTAACAAGACCAGATATCAATATACTAAATATTAAGATAAACCCCACAAAAGGTTTCAAGTTATATACACGGCATTTTGTCAGGTTATTGGCAAAATTAAAGGCCTATATAATATTACAAAAGCTTATAGTAGTGAATAATGCTCAATAGGAGAAGAAACATTTAAAAAAAAATGACAGTTCACTTTTACTGATTGTATGTATATTCCCAACAGACAAATATTTAATACATAAATATCACTTGTTAAGTCTCCATTTCACAGAATTGCTTTGACAAAGGCAAGAATTTCTGATCATACTTTTGCGATAGAAATTGGTCGTTTTAAAAACATTCCAAGACATCTTAGACTTTGTACCCTTTGTCATTCTGGTGTTGGTGATGAAATCCATTGTATTTTATTATGTCCAAGTAAACCAGCACAAACTGTACGAACAATTTACTTAGAAATAATTTTTAACATTCAGAACCAGCTAAAATGCTTTGACAATGATTCTCTTTTTAAGTACTTTTTGTCATGTACTGACAGTTGCATTGTTCATGTTGTTGCAAAATACATGAATGAATTGTTATAGATTTTCAGTCAGAAAGTTTAATTACTTTTGAGCTAATGTGAATGAAGTGAATCTGAAAACTTTTCAGTGTTATACATTTTCTCCCCTTCTCTCTTTCTTTCTGAGCCAATGTCATTATTGTGAACACGGCTAATGAATAAATAAATAAATAAATGTATACATATTTCCTTGCCATGTCAAAGCTGCTGTCTTCATCCTCATCTACCAAGAGCGTTCCACGTCCTCTGATGTCAAGTTTACATGCGGATATACCACATGCTTTTAAACTGCTGATTTGATCACATTGAATTATATTCAATGGGCATACTACTAGTGTCGTCCCTTTAACAGAGTCATTTTTCAGCTTCATCAGTGGTGTCAAAAGATGGAAAATAATGCTTTTTCCGTAGTCTGTAGGGAGTGATACCACAATATCACCTTGTGTCTTCCAAACCCTTTCTAATACTTCTGACTGTCTAGGTTTTAACGTTATGGTTGGATAATGAACTTCCAAAACTCGTGTCATTGCGGATTTAAAATTTGCCGCCATACTTGGTCCGGTCAATATAGGTCAATTACGTCATTGATATGACATCATTGGCCTCGCCTGACACATTACCAGAGAGTGGCATTGTTGATATTCATGCGCCTTTATTATGCAAAGTCACCGGTGGCAGTGGTGAAAGCGGGAGCAGAAGTGAAACGGAAGTGAGAGCGCCGCCACTGTTTGGAGTGTGTCGCGTGTAGTCCCCCGTTCACAATGGCGCCAAACTACGCCAAGGTGCGCCAAAATGTGCTGAAACGTACATAAAAGTATCACCAAAACTGAAAAAAGTGTCGTCGATTTACTGTCAGTACAGGACACCAACGGATACCTTGATGTTAAAGTGTATAAGTCAATCATGGGTTATTGTGGAAATGTTTATGACGTGACCTCAACACACGAGCGCCCGGCACAAGCGGCGCCCAAACAGATTTTCAATCGATAATCTATTGAAAATATATTGATACAATGTTCGCGGTTGTCAATAGCGACCGGCGCAGAGCGCTGTTCGATAGAAATTATGCTTCGCGGAATACCGTACACTGAGGCATACTTTTGGGCCGTAGTGCTTCCATTCATAAATCCGATTAAGCTGAACTTTTGATACATGAAATAGTATCTCCACCAATCAGAGATACGGATTCGGTCACGTGCGCATGTCAATCATTGTCTCGCGCTGGACCGATGCCAAGGCAAGTCTACCATCGGCGGACATGACTTTCATCGCGCTAGCGACGGATAACCATAGTATTTTGAGTTATTAAGAATATTAACAATTATATTTATGAAATTAATGCAACGACACGATCGAAACAGTAGCTATCATTCTTAGAGATGCTGTGGATTTTAAAATATCACAAGTTTACAACCTTGGCGAGCCCGAAAGTTTCAGATCGATGACACACAGAGTGTACGCTTGTAAGTTGTACAGTGGGCACTGCCGTCACCGGTCTTCGCCGGTGGCCATCTCGGTCGTCAATTTTTCGTCTTACGGACTTTGATGTTTGCTGTGACACATATATCGCCCGTAGGTACATCCCAATTTTGTTACTTGACGGGAACTCTGTTCTGTTGTGAGTGTTATCCGTCAACTTTCGAAATACATCGGATTACTACGGCGCTGTAGGTCGATAGCTTAAGCTTATGTTTTCACCATTAGCCTTACGCTGCAGGTTTGATTCCGATCGAGAAACGACGGATTAATTTGTGTGATGAAGGAAATTTATCGTTGTTCGTAAAATGACTTTATGCTTGTGCCTTCTATGTCGCTTTCCCAAAGATTATACGGTACTCATTTATTAAGTTGAACTTTCGTTGAGGTGTATATTTCGGGTTTATCGCCAACCTCGATCGCAAGGTACGACGTCGCTTGGCGATCGCCAGGTACGTTGACGTCCACTTTGAGCCGTACGACTGGAGCCGTTACGTTACTGAGCCATTATAACGATCGACGGTATCCTCATTCGATTCTTGGGAATAGTTAAAGCTTTAGTGACTCGAAATGTCGTTAAACATGCCTTCTATATTTCCATATCTTGATTTATCGGGTCACCTTTTTGTCAAAATGCCATGAGAGCACGGCATCGATCACGACAAATCGGTCTGTGCAACTTGCATGTACGAACGGTAAGCTTACCATTGCAGGAAAAAAGTTCCGGTTGATGACGTACAACAGCGGTAATATGGATTTCTTATCTGTGCTGGTGTACGTCACACAGGTGGAGATACGGGCCAGTTCATGTGATAAGTTAAGGTTAACACCAACTTGCTGTTACATCGTTGTTGCTGTTTTCCTTTTCAGACAATATGACATAGACCAGATTTACAAGGAAGGAAAATACAGTGAAACTCTGTTAAACGACACTTCTCAGTCTCAGGACACATCTGTTAAATACGTTTCTGGTACTTAAAGTATATAGTACACTGAAAGATCCATCGCTCGTGGTTGCTCTCCACGTTTCCCCTTACGAGAAGGGGAGCTCAGAGGGCGTCCTCGAGCGAAGGATCTTTCAGTCTAAGTATATAATTATTCAATTCAATTCAATTCAATTCAATTCAATTCAATTCAACTTTATTCATCTCTTAAGGGCAATTCAGTTTGGCTGACAACAAACAAAATATCGCAACAAAACAACAATCCATAGACTAAAACTAAAATACAGTAACAACACACAACGACCATTAAAATACATCATTTAGAAACCGCACAGCGATAGGGATAAAATAATTCTTTGGCGTTGTCTTGCAAACTGGACACTTAAAACGTCTTCCCGAAGGAAGCAATTGGAATTTTGAAATAAAAATATGATTTGAATTTAAAATGGAACGTGATTTCCTCAGACACTGTTGATTGTAACATGATAGAATACTCCTCTGTGGTGCGCCAATAATCTTTCAACTTAAAGTAACAAGTTTTTCGATTGAATTCTTATGTTGTAAACTTAAACTGTGGAACCAGCAGATGAATGAGAAAGTTATAATACTTTCGATAAAGACTTATAAAAGAGGGATAAAGTTGTCTTGTTTACTGAAAAGGATTCGAATTTCCGTAAAAATACCTTAAAATCGCTTCTGAGTTCGCATCCCACCTCAATTTGTCATGTAAAAAACGAGATAGGTGTCATTATGAACTTCCTGACCATGAATAATGCTCTCCACAGGTTTCTCTTGCTGTCTCCTGAAGTGAAAAAGGATTTCCCTAGATTTGACTACGTTCAGATTAAGGTATAAATTGTCACACCAATTATAATACTCGCCTAGGACGGGACCATGTTGTTGTTCTTCAGGCCCTACAAGAAGCCAGACGAGAGCTGTATCATCTGTAAATTTTACAATGTGGCGACCTTCATGATTACTTCTGTAGTCATCTGTATAGAGTATATAGAGCAGAGGAGACAAAACACAACCCTGTGGAGAACCAGTACATGTCTATAAAGAATCGGACAGCCGACCATTGACAAGCACTCTTTGAGATCTGTTAGTTAGAAATTCAATAACCCATAATACAACTGATTGTTGAGCCTAAAGTTCGAGATAAGTTTGTTGGCAAGAATATGGGGCTGTATCGTATTAAAAGCAGATGAAAAATCTGCGAAGATAACCCTGGGATAGACACCAGGCTTCTCAAGAAGTTTATACAACTCATTCAGAATAAACTGTCTGGCATCTTCAACACCTTTTTCAGTTCTATAAGCGAATTACAGAAGATCCAAAATATTTTCAGTCTTCGATAGGATGAGATATTTGATTATTCTCTTAAATGTTTGCATCACACGAGAAGTGTGGGCAACAAGACGGGACTTGTTTTGCTGCTTTGGATTTTTACGTTTGGGAATCGGGAAAACTGTTGAGGTTTTCCATAAGGCCGGAATAGTAACATCATTTAATGAAATTTGAAATACAGGTGATGAAGTACGCTACTCAGTTGATCAGCACATAATTTAAGCGCTCTCCCAGATATGCCATTAAGACCTGGAAATTTCCTTACATTGATGGTCCTCAACGACTTAACCATTCGATCCCTACTGATAATTATGTTGTTTTCCAACTGCAAAGAAGCTTTTACATTGTTTATCTCAGCTGAGAAATCATGTGTCTCAAAACGAGTAAAAAAGTCGTTGAAAACGTTCGGTAAGGTCAGTTTTGTTTCACCAACAAGACTAACAGTTGAGTGATTACATTCTGTGGCAGTATCGACTGCCGCCATATTCTTGATACCCTGCCAGGCTGTGCGGAAATTACACTGGAAAAACACTGCTTATTCGTCGTGCAGTGGGAAACGGAAATATTGTAAAAGATCATCATAACTAAAAACGGCTATTCAGCTATCTCTCTTTTGATAGGTTCCTTTGAAATATTGTAGCTGTAATCGAACATTTCTCATCGTTAAGCAGTGAAAGTGAAATGAAATACAAAAGATAAAGTTAATAATGTTTTGCTGGATCAGTAACTGTTTTCCCCTCTTGATTTGTATAGCCCCTGCACGTGAATGATCATCCCAATTTGATAGTTATATATTCTAAACATACACTGAGTTCAATCAGTGATTTCCCCTGAATTTGTATATAGAGAGCCTTGGCACATGGATAATCATACCAAACTGATCTAATAGATTATAAATACACAATGTAACAATGTAAAATCTAGATGTCATATGTGTGGTTTTCGGGCATCAGATGGTATTTATACGGCAAACAAAAAGTTGCAAGAGACTTGTTGAAGAGTCCATGGAATAGGATTCTGAAGGTAAAGATCTCCTTAACGCCATCAAATTAATTAGAGATCAGTACTGTAAAAGAAACCATATATTGTCCCTTGTACAATGGAAGACTGATGTAGATTTATGAATAGTACTTCATATTACTTTCACACCATTGCGCTAAATGATTGATACGAAAACAATCCCATGGACCGTCGTTAAAAGTTCAGACTGACAATGTCGCTGTAGACCTGACATTTGAATATACAAATGTCGGGGCTTCTGTCGGTGTGTGGTTTGTTGAAGAACACATAGTCAACCAGCTGACACAAGCACGGACCCTGAGGCGAGTGTCGCTGTCCTGTTGATGGATTGATCAGACGTCTGCGAAGTTGCTGATAGACATAGATACCGGCTACCTCGGACAGATACCTCTTTGCAAGTTTCTGAAGGGAAATACGATATACGGTAGTGTAAACCATTTAGTCATTTTACATCAACATTACGTCGTTTTTAATCAACCTAGAAGCGGTGGTAATTATGGCGATGACTTTGTTGTTGTTATTTCATCTTTTGTTGTCGACGATGGCGGTGGTAGTGCTGGTTCTAGTTTTGACTTTGTGGAGGGACCGTGCTTACTTTGACAAACTAAACGCACACACAAATATAAACTGCCTGTATGTGTGTTTAATTCAGTACAACTTGGCGTTGAACCATAAGTGGTACAGAAGTTAAGTTAGAAATAAGGTTCGATATAGCAAATTAGGTTTTCTACGTGGTGTCGTTGCAATATACGTCACAACGCCACCCGGAATGAGTGTATTGTTCATTACACCGGGACGTTTTGATTTTGTGTTCTTTTTGTCGAGTCGTGTTTGATCATAAATCATGAACTCTGTCAATTCAATTTTAAAATACTATACCGAACTGACTACAGATATTCACGGCTGTGTCAATGTTTTAATGCGTCTCCTATTTACATCTTGCCATTATCACCACCACCACCATCATCATCATGTTTGTATTTTCTTTCTTGTTCATTTCAGACAGTCGTAAGCACAGCTGATATGCCAAAAGAATGCAAATCACATACATGAAATGTACAAACTGTTTTCATCCTTTGGAGTCAATTTCATAAATTTATTATTGGTGATTAAAAAAGGGGCTGTTATGCCGTTTGCTATACTTACTTCAATGGTTGTATCTTCTGAAGTCAAAGGTTCCATCTCATCTGATCCCTCTTCAGCATTAGAATCAAAACATCTCAAGATCTATGAAATAAAAATTGCAATCTGGCTTTTCAGGAATATATTGTTAGTATTTTCTCAATTTTCATGAATTCTTATCAATACTGTGTAAGGAAATATGTAATATTCTAAGCATTAATACCGATTACATATTATAATTGCTCATTACAAGACCTGGCCCGAATTTCCAAATGTGTGACGTAGAACAGGACGGATTAGAAATCCGAATTACTCCTGTTCTACGTCAACAACCGGAACTTTTTACCTGCACTTCACCGTCACGCTTTCGCGCACAGAGACCGATCTGTCGCGATAGATGCCGTTTTCTCATGACACTTTTACAAAGAGCTAATGCGATAAATTCAGATAGGGGAACATGGAAGGCATGTCCAACGAAATTTCGAGTCGCTAATGCTCTTTTAGCTATGCTAAAGAATAGAATGGGGGTGCCACCACGGCTAGCGCTCCAGTCTAGTCGTACGGACGGTTCGAAAGCTACATCTCAACGTAAGTTAAACTGAATAAATAAGTACGTATGATCTTCGGAAAGCGACACATAAGGCAATAAACATCAAATCATTCGACGAATAACGATCAATTTCCTTCACCATATAAAAATTCCTTACATTCTCGAACTGAATCGAACCTGTAGCGTAGCGCTGTAGCGAAGCCATCAGCAGCTGTCAGCTGTCGCTGGCGCTGAACTCTGCAGTGCAGCGCTTTGGATGTATTATCGAAAGTTGACTCGGACAACAGAACCTAGCTTCCGTCAAGACAACTGACAAAATTTGGAGGTATCTACTTGCGAGATATGTGTCACTGCAAACATTAAAGTTCGGAAGACAAAAACATTGACGACCGGGATCAGGATTGACGAGTTGAGAAGCGGTGGTGACGGCCCGTCGTCGTGGCCACGTACTTAGTCTGGGGTCTAAGTATAGATGTCATCGAACTGAACTTTTCGGGCTCGCCAAGATCGTAAGCGAGTGCTATTCTGAAAGCCGCGACACCTCCTACAATAAGAACTACTGTTTCTATCTTGTTGTTGCCTTCTCTTCATAAATATATTTGAAAAAATTCTACATAAACCTGGTTGTAGATAGTACTATGGCTGTCTAGTCAGGCACTAGCGCGGTGAAGCCCCCCTCGCTAGCCGAGAGCAAACTGCCTTTGGCGTCGGGACAGCGCGAGACAAGTTCACGTGACCGAATTGTATGTCTGATTGGTTATTAAAGATCGCATTCGGTGTAATAAAATTTCAACTTGATCGGCTTTATGAGTGAAAGTACCCAGCATATTTTTGCATCTCTCCTGCGATTAAAATTTGTCTGACGTGAAAATTTGTAAAAATCAGTCATAATTTTTAGAGTCTGACAAACTACATCAATTTAGCAAATTTTGAGTAGTTCTGTTTTAGTTTTGTCGTAAATATGGACAGCCGTATCCGTATAGACCCAACCGCCACCTTAACTCTCGACCCACAGAGTACAAGTGCTCATCCATGCCGCATGCTGAGCCTCAAAAAGTCGTGTAATGAAATCAGTATTTTCATAGACTACGACAATAATAATCCAAACTACGAAATTCGAAAACACAAGAGTGTAACGCTTGTATATTCCTATGGAATTTCGTGAATAATTTTAGAAGAAGTCGCATGTGTTTAATATGGTCGACGTCTAGGACCTATATTTGATATATCAAAAGATCAACATCATTACTTTCTACGAACTGATATTAGGAGAAAAGAGGATCTATATTAGGATGATACAGAAACAGACGAAAAACGAAAATTAGTGTTAGCAAAATGTTCATTATGTTAGCATCAATATAATACTTTCGCCTCCGAAGCTAAAACGATTGCTAACAGTCTGTTTGTTCTTTCTGTTTATGGCACTATGAGTATAGGCCTACTCTATGAAGACAAGTGCATAGAAATCTTGTAAGGTAACTCGTCTTTGAAACTTACCGCCCTCCTCCTTTGTCCATTTTGCAAGTGTTCTTTCAAGTATTTTTCGATATATGCCTTTAAGGTAAAGGGCGACGAATTCGGACGCGCACGCGCTTTAGAACGTTTCTGCGCAGATTTAACTCCAGCCTGCCGCAAATGGGTTATTTTGTAGCGCATGTATTTAACATCACCTGTCATTGTTGAAATAGCGCTTTTACCTAATTTTTTGACCCAGTCTCTTAGAAATACATGTGACCTATAACCTTGTCATATTTTGACCCCCTAGGAAGCTGGTTTTTATTCAATATTAGCGAAAAATTAACATTTCTCTCCCATTTACATGGCACATATTACCAATTCACCTGGAGATGTTGTAAAAAGTAGCGTGGTGACACCCTTTTATTAAAAGTGTAAACTAAATGGTATTATATCAGGATTTTATTCGCCAAGTTTGGTCAAATTGACACCATTCAAAGCGACAGGAAGAAAGTTCGAAAATTATGTAGTGATATAATTTCGATATCGTCATTTTGTAATCGATACTGATGTTAAAATTTCATTACAAACATCATGAAAACTATAGATTCGATAGATATGGATCTTAAGTCTTGGTATTTATTAAAATTATCTCATTTGCTAAGCTTTTTATAATTGCTTTCTTTAGTTTAAGTGAATTATATCATTTTTATATATTTCTAACGACGCCATTTTAACGTCCGTTTCCATGGAAACGAGCGTGGTGACCCCCATTTTTTATTTCATTTTTGCACTTGCACAACTTCCGAGAATATTTGTGCAAAGTTTCAAAAAAATGACACCAGAACCTAATTTTGACGTAATTCGTAGTAACGCCCTTTTTATATGTTTCACATAAAATATATCACAATTTAATAGTGCGATAGAAAATTTGGCAAAGAATCCGTCGATTGATCGATCTATAATACAAATGGCCTGCCATGCATGTCGTCGTCATTTCAGACATACTTGTTTTATATTCCTTTCCATCAACCGAATGGTCGGTAAGACCATCTTCAGATAGTATATCTTGAAAAACAAAGCATGTGATCTATCTATAGATACAGACAAAAGGCCTCATTGTCTGTGACCAAGCAGGATGACCGTTAAAAAAGGCATTCATTCGAGAAAAGCCTCTCAGGAGGACAAGGTATTCTCTTCCATGGTCAGACATTACTAATATAATTTGGCAAGTTAGAGGGAAAATACTCGTTACTTTTGATAAATCTATCATCATTTTGTACATTATTTTGTCAACAGCTCCCTAAAGTGTATATTGAAATACGAAATGTCAACCTCGCCAACATACAGCATTGCATTAAATACGAAATGATGCTGTTGACAACGAATGCTATCCCAGACTAAAATAAAATTTGGTTGACAGCAATTTAAACAATAACATTCACGCATGTCGACCGGTTAAACACTAAACATTCAATATAGTTTTAGGAGGAGAACGAGATACAGTATAATTAAAATAAACAACAATGATACCCAATATATAATAATATTCAAATTTACGGCTGATGGAGCTTTAAACTGCTCCAAGATATTTCAGATAATCGAGTTCTTGGGCTGAATAAGTGAACAGTCATGTACAAACATTACAACAGCATTTCAACAAAGAAGATCTTTCTCTTGTCAATGTTATAATACTATCACGGGGTGGGGTTGCTTGGAAGGGTGATGAGTGAAATTGCGGTAGGCTGACTTGTATTCGCTGAACTCTTTTTAAAAATGAAAGATCATGTTCTGGTCAACTTTGAATCCTATGCAATCTTTCAAAAATTCGCCAGCATTTGGAATATCAGACTATATATATATATATATATATATATATATATATATATATATATATATATATATATATATATATATATATATATATATATATATAGAGAGAGAGAGAGAGAGAGAGAGAGAGAGAGAGAGAGTCTTTGACATCGATTGACCATATAATTTTTATATAAGGAATGATTAAATTTTAGTACAGATATAAATGAAGGGACAATCGACCAACCTGTACCGAGCGCAAGAAAGAGACAAATTTAATCTAAAGGGGTTTGAATGTTATGAAGTATGTTAATGATGTGTCATTTTGTCTTACAGTTTCATACTTACCTGACAGCCTTTCGTCCGAAAGTGAAAAAAAGCGAGCTGGTATTTGAATTAAAGAAAACGTAAAACTAGCCAAACTGACTTGGCAAATACTGTCTGGCACTCTTTGTTCGGTAACAACACTCATTGTTAACAAAATACATGTAATCTGCGTTTACACCATTATGGAATGTGTAGTATTCTTGTAAATTATGCCAAAGCAAAGAAAATACGAACGATTTCACCATAAGTACGAAAACCTTGTGTTAAACATTCCTAGTTTAAGTGCATTGTGTAATCACCAAAGTTTCTAGAGACCCGATAGGTAGAAAATAGGTTCCCGATCAGTCTGTCGTGATCAAAGGAGGCATAGTACAGGGCGTACATGCGCTTTCATTTCAATCTGTAAGACAATCCTCCCCGACACTCTAATTTATCATTATGAACAAATGAACACTTATATAAAGGATACCTCTCTACGGCCTGTAAAGTAGTTGGTTTGCGCTAATCCAAAGAGTACGTCATGATCTATGAGTACGGAATTGGAAGCTCGCATTGCTGTCGTTACATTTACACTTAGCTGCAGATTCAAATCGACAGAAATCATTGAATGCTCAAGCTCGAACCCATTGAATCATCTATTTTCCGAGTTACTTCTCAAGGGCGTCAAAACAAGAAAAATAATTTGAAATATTGCGACGGGATTAACCAAAATTGAATTGAAAGAGGAGTGCAATTGCAAATTATTAGCAGATACCCTATATGTAAAAGTTCAAACCTTTCACGTTTCATGCGACGGCCACACTAATTTAGGCCGAAAAAGAAGTTAATATCAACCAAGCCGCTGTGAAGTAAGTGTTATGCAGTTTGTCGGCAAGATTGGCAGTAGTGAACCAGAATATTAACATGAAAAGTAAAGCAAGGCAGAACAGCATCACTACAACGATCAGAGTGCATATTGAAGTGCAGCAGTTGATGCAACAAATGCAACTGTTGAATCCGACCTCTTCCATTGCTTTCTTTACTTTCTCGCGGTTTTCATTGTCTATCTGTGAGAAAAGAAACAGTGTAGACTTTTTAAATCGGCAAGCAGCAAGATACGTAATCGAGATGCTTGAAAGAGAGACGCTGACGTCAATCATAAGAGTACAAAATTGTTCAAGGGACAATGTCGCTCTTTTTGAAGCTTTTTCATGAATTTTATTAGACATGAAAAGTGGTTTTTGTCGTTTTAGTTCTTGAAACACGTTGAAATACTGGTGAACTGTGCAGAACCTCAATTCTGCTTGCAGCCAGAGAAGATTAAACATTTAGTGAAGCATTTTAAGGTCTGTACCAAAAAATCAAGTTCAAATTCCAAGTGTACCACCGTAATCATGCATGAATGAATATACATTGTTACATAAAGTTAGGACCTCATGCAAGCAGTCGTAATGAAATCTTAGTCGTCGGCGGTTCCTTTTATGTAGATAAGGTAGCAGCTTTTTTGTACATTGTGCCATGCTGTACCTCGTCGCAGGAAAGCAAGTCGGAATAGGAACATTCCATTTTGTCTAGAAGTCACAAAGGAATTAATCTGTTTGTATTTAGCAAAGAGGTAATTTGTTACACTTTTGCATTTAAGTACCGTCGTCATTTTTGATTTGTCCTTTACAAGGAAAATAATTGTAACGGATGACGTTTCCATTATTTCTCTTCCATTGAACCAACAAATTTTCTAATTATCTTTCTCTCTAATGTTTGTCAAAATATACAGTACTGGCCATGCAAACGTGCGACATTGAGTGTATGTTATTATATGACAGAACCGCATGGCCGGTGAGTGCAAGCGCGCCGTACTAGCGGTATTTGCACGAGTGCTGCGGTGTATTCGGCGGCAGTTTCGCTCGTGAAAGGACAGCCGAATACACCGCAGCACTCGTGCAAATACCGCTAGTACGGCGCGCTTGCACTCACCGGCCATGCGGTTCTGTTATTATTACATATGTTCTGTCTTTTATTTGCATCATTTATCGAGAGAATCGACGATTAGTCAAGCGTACTACTTGTCTGTCAAAGCTTCAGGGCGACCCTGCGGAGTTATATAACATTGACATCACTGTAATGAGGCATTGAATCAGCTTTCACTTTTCATTGGTCAACGCCGCCACACCCTCTATTTTGATTGGCTAAACTATTGTTTACTTGTTTCTCAAGGATGACGTAAGAGGAACGTCGAAGGGCTCAAACTTCGAAGTCTGCTTGCGATCGCTCACACGTACACATACGTAGCAACATGCCATAGATAGTCAAACGAAGAGAACTTTGAATATGGAAGCGAACGCTTTTGATTTTTTTACATGTTGAGCTCGAAATTCTTCTAAATGACCGATACAAATAACAGTTTGAAGATTTTTACGGGAAATTTAAGAGTAAGATACGGCAAATGTAACTTGTCGAACGATCAAATTTCAGTGTTTACCGTGGCACACAAGCGCTCACTGTTATCAGTAGCATGTAGCAGGACACACAAGCACAGAATAAACTGCATGTAAAAGTGACATTATATTGTAAACAGGCAATAATCGCGCCGGTGAGAAAACTACAGGCAAAAACGACTCTGAAAATGTTAACTTTTTAATTGGCTCCGCTGCACCCGCAGCTCAGTTACGTGCGTTTCAATGTATGATGGCCGTCGTGGTACGGGGGGTACGGCGGCCACTGTGCATTCATGGAGCTAGAAACGGACGTCGCCCGTTGCCAATGTTTTTGCTTCGCTGACAAACAAACTGTTCTTCCGGATACTAAAAATCATCCTCACACTATAATAAGTACATGCAATTTTCTTTGTCGTAGTTTTTAATCTGTAATGTCATGCATTTTACTATAACGAGCATCGAACAAAAGTGAAATGAAATCTTGTGGACGGCAGTTTTTGTGTTTACAAACAAAAATAGTTCCGGGTCAAAGTTGGTAAATACTCATTAACATAAAGGTATGGCATAATGTTTTTGGTATTGCACTGCAGTGCAAATACCGGTAGTACGCGCGCGCTTCGATGCAAATAATCTGTGGTACATATGTAATAATGGACATTCAAATGGATGTTAGTCGGGACAGAAATTCAGTTTTCAACAATAACATTACACATTTATTATATTACTATTAATTATCTTATTGCATTCTCTCTTGACAAGGTGTACACTAGGTATTTTGAGGTGATTCTGAACGCAAAACAAGAGACAGTATTCAAAAAAGGAAACAAAAATATTTGAAAATAAATCAAAAGTTATAACTAGTGCCACTTTAAACCTTATAGTTCACCGCTATCAGAAAAAAGTGTCATAAAAAATTCTTACTCACATGTTGCCAGATCGTGGCTGTTGGTTGCATTTCAAATTTACTTACCGGTTTACTGAAACATAAATTTAACAACTTCTTCTGTCTGATTCATCACAGAGGTAATCAAAACCATATATGAAATAGTATTAATCATACCTCTGGTTTGTAACATAATGGGAATAACATTGTAAGACCAATATGACAATTAACTGTCCGATGCGAGTTGCAATATGAGACAAACAAATTGTAAAAAAAGTACAGTGAAACATTACCCGTATTCCCTTTTTGTATAACGCATCGAATATGGAATCATAGTCATACCCCTCTCCACAGCCGTGACCTCGAGACCCCACTTTTAGAACCATTTTCCCGTTAAACTGGTCTAAAACATAATCAGATGTATCTGGTTAAGGGAAAAATATCTTAAACTTTAAAATCTTTTCGTTACTTTATGTTCTGCATAGCAAAAATACAATATTCTTTTCGCATAGGTTTATTAGGATAAAATGTATTTGCCTTGCAAACATTGCCTACTATGAAGAACATCAAAAGACCGGACTAAATTTTGTTACGGAATTATTTATCCCGTGCTAGCCTATAATTGACGACAGCAAACTTTGCACTACACATGTACTTGGCTTCGCCTCGTACACTATGTTGTTGCTTCATCCCTACATTACGCTGTCCAAAGTTTGCTTTCGTAAGTGAATTTGTAAATGCAGAAAACACCTGGGTTAATAATCTGGATAATCGGATATATTATTAATAATAATCAGGGCGGATGAAGTAAATATCAGTAAACGTTAGATTTATTTTTTCGTGTATCAAACTTTGCACAGTGACCCCTGATTTGTATTCTGATTTGGCAAGAGAATGATCGAAGAGGAAAGTTTGACCAAAGCTTAATCTATTCACTTTCGAGGAGAATACTACCCGAAACCGTTTAATTTACGTAGGTAATAATTAATTTGTGTACAAATGAGTGGTGATTACCTTGTTCTCGTCTCACATAGAATCTTTGTAATGATTTGCAATTGTCTGCCTGGTCAAGGTCACCTGTCAATTAGTGCACGGAAAACAAGGTGTTACTCCTATGTGCACTTTGTATCACTGTATGTGTCAGTTGCACGTGCAACGGATATCTATCTATCTATCTATCTATCTATCTATCTATCTATCTATCTATCTATCTATCTATCTATCTATCTATCTATCTATCTATCTATATATATATATATATATATAAGAAACTGTAGGAATTCAGGTGATCCCCAGTGGAGCGTGGAGTGGGGTGAAGATAGAAGAAACTTGGGTTGACACACACTACCACACCTGGTTGTTAGGTTCCAAACGTATTTATTATACCTCAAACACTGAGGAGAGGTGGTTATTGAAACGAAGTCTGAGAGATGTTTTAGTTAACCCGACATATTGTTTATGGCAGCGTTGGCATGTGAGGAGGTATACGACGTCCCCGACATATTGTTTATGGCAGCGTTGGCATGTGAGGAGGTATACGACCTCTCCTCAGTGCGTCATAAAAAAGATACCCCGGTCGCCATACATTTTAACTCTGATCAACACAGTATCAGTGATATTTCAATAATTGGCATCATGCAAGTCAATAAACAGGATAACAAACTACGCAAACATTTAGAATCACAATGGATCAAAAAACTTGACACACTGTCTCCAGCTGGCCTAAATATTCGCCCAAAATTTACATAGCCTTTAACAGCGCC
>LD353173.1:19894-33571 GCA_001465055.1 Ptychodera flava
TCGTCGTACAGTAAGTTTCGGTATCAGAGGACGCGGAGTCCAATAACTTTGACGCGGAGTACAATAACTTTAGGTGTTATTGGACGCTATTTGACCTTTGACCTCGAAACACCTTTACGTCAACGAGAGGAAAAAGAGGAGAATATTTTACATTTTTACAACAATTAATACTTCTTAACATTCAGTACTTCACAAAGCAAATCATGGTCAGTCCAAAACCGGTGAATTTGAGTGAAATTATGCTGCTGACGTAAAATTTCTACCACGCGCACTGCGCAGCGCGGGTTGAAATTTCATTCTGTGCGCTTAGCTAGCGGACCGTCGCGCTGAACGCGTTCCAAGTCTGCTCGCGATCACTCAGTGCAGAAGCATCCAAAAACGCCTAAATTTCGACTTTTTTCAAGTAAAATTGGACTAAAAAGGTGTATAATAATAAGGTTATTCACAAAATACCGGGATTTATGTCCTCGTACATCGTAAGCTAGGGTATTGTCCTCGACGCTACGCGTCACGGACAATACCTCCGCAGCACGATGTACTCGGACATAAATCCCGGTATTTTGTGAATAACCTTATAGTACTTAAGTTTCATGGATCTTGCAATCATAAGACAGAAGGTTCTGAAGATAAAGTAACAGATATTATTACTTTGTACTTGAGGTAATGTGTGTGTGTGTGTGTGTGTGTGTGTGTGTGTGTGTGTGTGTGTGTATATATATATATATATATATATATATATATATATATATAAGAAAATATGTGTTTATACATTTCCGTCTATTATATCTCTGAGTAAGGGTTAATGACATCCCACCCCCTGGTATCCATCCATCCATCCATACATTCATCCATACATACATACATGCATATTATAGAATAAAGAATGACAAAGACAATTAAGCAAACAAATATAGAGTGGTTTTATATTTTAGTAATATTGTGGCTACATATTTTTAAAGTGCTTCCGACAAAAGTTAAGGAGATGTGCAATGGTTAACACTTATTGTACACATGAAACAAATTTCGAAAACTGTGGGACTCAATATACTTTTGACAATACCTCGTGTCAGTTCGTCCATAAACTTCTCCCAAAACTCTATGTCTTCAACATCGAGGTGAGGCCAAGGAGAGATGAAGTCCGGAATGGCATCACCCCTTAGCAACACTGGAATTACCAACTTCTGCTCTCTGAACAAATGTTCACTCACGGTAAGTTGTGCCTCGTATCTACATAATTGGCTGTTCAGGAAATCTGGTGACAACACCAGAACTATCGTGTCGCATTCTCGAATCAGCCGCAGAATGTTGTCTGGAATCGGTACGCCGCCTATGAAATCTGCGTCGCCACGTTGGTAAGCGAACTGATCGCCAAGCTTTTCAGTTGTTTCTTCCACCCAGCCCTTGTCATTGTTATGGCAGAAAAAGGTGATAGCTTTTCGCTCACGGACAGCGACGTCTTCTACAGTCGAATCTTCCGTTTCTGCTGAGGATATGAGTTGTGAAAAAGGATAAAAGGGAATGTATACGGTGCAATGTGGACCTAGTATGGGTGCATTGTTTTTGGATACGAGCGTGCGTCAATATACGATTACTAAAAGACTAAAACTAAAACGGTACGTCACTAGCAGGATTTCCATATAATTTAATAATGTTATTATTATACGTTTATTGATGACAGTTGTTAGAGTTTAAAAAGGCAGTTTACTAGGACAGCCTTCCAAATTCATACTTTGAGAAAATATATACTTTGAGAAAATATGAACAAACATGTACAGCCAAATTGAAAATCGCATAAGGATTTGAAACTTGCTCAGTTCATCTGTATTTCTAGAATTGGACCACCCAGCAAATAACGCCAAGTAAATTGGTACTTGTCATATATATATATATATATATATATATATATATATATATATATATATTTAGAGGTTATTACCCGATATCGCCTGTTTCTGTGTCGTATCAGCATGAGTGTCATTTGTGCTGCGTCAGACACGAGACGAAGTCGAGTGTCTGACGCAGCACAAATGACACGAATGCTGATACGACACAAGGAACAGGCGATATTGGGTAATAACCGATTTATCATATGCCCATGCCCATAATTTTACTGATAGTACGAAAAACCTTAAATTTTTGAGGCTTTACTTTATTACGCCTTGCGCATAAATATCGGAATGTTTATGTGAACAGGCTTCATTCATAAAGTATACGACGAAGTCAACATCACATCAGTGAACCCCAAAAAGAAAGACACCGGGATATAAAAATCGTCATACAGGAGGAACCTTTTAAGGTACAATATGCTATTATAATTGTAACCGATCAAAAACTGTGCTCAGCTTTAAATCTATTCTGATTTCGGTCGTCGTACGGTACGGAGCTCGCACGGAGAGGGGACACCATTTTGCTTGTTTACCCTGAGATAGGATAGGATAGGATAAATAATTTATATAGCGCCTAGTATCCATCAGCGATGTTCACTGACGCTTTACACTAGGTCACAGGTAAGCTCTCTTGAAGAAATGAGTCTGAAGCAGAGATCTGAAGGTGCGAATGTCCGGGACTGATCGAAGAGGAGCTGGCAGTTTGTTCCATAGAATTGATGAGGTATAGAAGAAGGATCTGTCACCGTATGATTTTAACCGAGTTTGTGGAACTTTACGTGTGGTTTGTAGACTTGATCGGAGAGATCTGCTAGGGGCGTTGACTTCAATGAGTTCAGCCAGGTATGAAGGAGCGAGTCCATGTATTGATTCATATGTGAGAAGTAGGATTTTGAACTGAATTCTGATTGGTGTAATGTGATCCCTTTTCCTTGTTTTTTGAGAGTTGCCATGTCAACAGTCGTCTCGCGCACGACATCGCTGTCACGCCACGCACTCACTACCTGTTTGGGGGTAGACCGTGCACTGTGCCGACGCCGTGCGAACGGCAGAATGTTTGCTAGAGCTTGGCCAAAAAAAATACGAGAACTTTAACAGGAAAACCATGGGTAAACATACAAGACTCAACATTTTATTTCCGTATAATTTTGCACCCAGAAATACCCGTGTTCCTCGATTCCCTTCAATTTTTTACGTCGGCGACATCGCTTCGCAGGCCGGGAGCGGCAGCCATTTTGTTTGTTTACGTTATTTACCAACAAATTGCTAATGTGGTGCGGGAGAACTTATAAACCGATGACGTTTATCGCGCATATCTCGACGTTTACCGTGAAATATCACGGCTGATATATTACGGTGAACGTCACTAGGATGTAGCAATATGGGCATGGGTATATGGGTACTCTCTGTGCCCAAGTTCAGAGGTTGCCATAAAGCCATTATGGTGATAACCGGGAGGGCACATTGTATACATTTTGTGTGTATATATATATATATATATATATATATATATATATATATATATATATATATATATATATATATATATATTCCGGCCACCAAAGCTGTATCCGTAGACGACAGTATAACACTAGCCCACTTGCAGCACCACACTTCAATGAATCGGGACATTCGGACAGTGATCTCGCGGTTGTCGTCATCGAACACATGACAAACAAAGACCCCGTCATGTTGGATTCTAAAGAGACATTTTGGATAAAGAAGTTGGAAACAATGTATGCAGATGGCTTGAACACCCAAACCCCTCTGTCCTTTTAACTGTCATCCTTCATTCACAAGTTCCTTTCCATTGTTGCATTTACACCTGTTTTGCGTCGACTGTTCTGATAATCAATTTGCATAATTGATTTTGCATACTTTGCCCTTTCAAACCTTAACAGTGACACATGTACTTGAGTTCTCCAGTTGGATCTGATGATGCCCCGTTAGCAGGGCGAAAGCTAGACGCCGTGAAAGCCTTTTTGTTGTTTCTTGTTGAGACTATCCTCACTTCCGATTTTTGATTTCTCAATTTATGGGATTGTGCTCTGTGAATTTATTTGATCCAGGATACAACTTCTATCTGGTGGAAGCAAGAAAACGTTGGTAGCCCATACACAACTGTTTGCTGTGGTGTTTTTGTCTTTGTCCTCGTGACGTGGAGCCCCTGTGAGTCTTTTGATCCGTTTGTTGCTTTCTCCACCATGAATGGCTTTCAGAGAACATTTAGTACCCTCAGGAAAGTTGCGGACAAAACGACAAGATACAAGAACCATGTCCGATTTCTACAATCTTGTAAACAGTCGAACACTTTTCCTCGGTCTTTGTTATGGAAACATAAATCACCTTTCACCGTTGTAAACTTTGGAAAACGATGGACGGACATTTTAGAATCAACAGCATCACAACTACAAAATTGTCTCATCGAATATTACCAGTCTAATATTGAACATAATTTACCGCAGAGAATGCGATATTTCCAATCTAAAGTACAAAGACAAACCGATTGCCGTCTGTATAGACGTCTAAATCGACAACTCCAAGAACAGATCATTAAAATTGATTCGATGATGAAACGACGTCATAATTTGAAACTGGAACAACTGCTGCCAGTATGTGAAGAAAGCAATCCGACTATTCAGAAGGGGATAAATGTCAAGTTCGTCACCCGACGGCGTTTTGATAAAAAGATTCGAATACAAAATGCTTACCGGCGGTGTCACAATAATCTTAAAAGTCGTCGTACTACAAGCACAGGTGGGTTAGTGGTCAACCTAAGCGACAAGCAGCTTGATAATCACTCTGTACCACTATTAGGTAGAGGCCTTGGATTCTGTCCTAAGCCCCAGTCTCTTGACAAGAAACGCGTTGTTTACGATTGTGCTTCGTTTACAAGAAAAGTACGACTTCTTCATCATTTTTCTACGAAAGACAAATCTGAACAAGAAAGTGCAACCAGTCCGGATTTTCTTAAGTAATATAAACCGAAGAAGAAGTGGACACCAAAACCCGGCACCGACAAATGTGTATTGTTCTACCTTAATATTATATAGGGCTCAGCCCTTGGTGTCACGCCAGTGGTTAAGATTGGCAATGTTATTTGTATTGATTCATGATGAAATGTAATTAATTGTTACTTCATAAACGTTTACATGACAACTGTGCCCAGTTTCCCTCTGATGAAAGCAGTTCACGTACGTACACGACGTCAAACCCTGCAGCAGTGCAGGTATAGATTTTCTGTGACGTGTAAAAATTTTGGACAAAAATTGGCAATTTTTACAATGATAACAGCCTATTGCGTTAAACAAGGGACGTATTATGCAATTATCACTGCAATGGTAACCGCACTGCCCACGTTCCACTTGCCTGCTGAAAACTATGGTCCGTTTAAAAACTGGCAATTTTTGAATCTAATTATTGACACAGGTGGCGCTTTTCTAAATTCGATCCCAGCATTCTTTGCGTAAGCCCCCGTTCATTTGCACGACAGTTTTCTCCCTTTATCTATATTAACGATATTTTGTATCAGCGACAAGGTGCATAATAACATTTACTGGCTAAAAATGAGGTATATTTTATAAATGGTATGTTATATAATAGTAATTTGTTTCGTATTTGTTTATTTACGAGTACTCAAAAAAACATGGCGGCGCCCATGAAGGAAGGGTACACTTCCGGTTGCTCGCATAGTATATTATGAATATGCGCACGCGTAGTCAGTAAGCCGCTGGCGCGACTATTAAATAAAGATATTGCCATGAATCAAAGCACGCTGATCAAATCAACGATAACATTACTTCAGACGAACGGAAATCACTGAATGAACTGCGGAAAGATAAGTCAGTTGTAATCACCAAAGCGGATAAAAGAGGCTCAGTAGTAATACTCAATAGAATTGATTATGAGAAAGAATGTCTTCGACAACTCAGTGACACCAACTTTTATGAAGAGGAACATTCTGATTGCACTCCATCCGTCATTAGTAAATTGAAGGAATACTCGAACATGCTCCTACGTTATGACATAATTGGCCAGGATATTCACGATGCTCTCTGTAATATTGATGATTCTAAGGAGGCTTACTTCTATATCCTTCCAAAAATACACAAATTAACACAAGATGAACTCAACAACCATGTAATACCACCTGGTAGACCAACTTGCAGTCACATAAACAGCCCCTGTAGGCCTGCTGCCTTATGGTTGGATAATATTTTAACACCTGTGGAGGCGAAATATTGTGGAGTTGATCTGGTGAAAGACACAACTGAATTTCTTGCTCATCTTGAAGAGTTCAACAGTATTCATGCCCCTCTACCAGACAATTTGTTGATTATCACCATGGATGTTCGTAGTTTGTACAAAAGTATACCTCACAGCGATTGACTTACCGCCTTGAACGATGCTCTACAACACCATTCCGTGTATAATAAAATCGAAATCGAGATTATCCTTCAACTCGTCTTGCATATTCTCATTAACAATCATTTCTCATTTCTGGACACACATTTTCGCCAAGTTCAGGGTACGGCCATGGGCATTCCATTCGCAGTGAAATATGAAAATATTTTCATGGCATGGTTCAGGAAAACATTTCTCCTCAAACTCCCTTTATATGATCCCCTAGGGCACAAGAGATTCGTGGATGATTTAATTGAATTATGGTATCGGAGCAGAGAGACGATTGAACAGTTCATACAGATTGTTAACACTGTCCATCCATCAATTAAATTCGACGTAGAGTTCAGCAAGGCGGAACGAGCGTTCTTGGACGTACGCGTCATACGCCATGGTGACAAATTAGAAACCAATCTATACATTAAACCAACGGACTCTGGAACATACCTATCTCCACTTCCTGCCACCCGAGACATATTTTCCGATCAGTACCTTATAATCAGGCAATACGCATTCGCCGTATTTGCTCGATAGATGAGTGGTCTGAACATCAATTACATTCTCTCAGGATCAAATTAATTTCATCCGGATACAAACAAGAGGACATTCAACCGATTATAAACAAAGTCAATAAACTAGATCGCCAGCGTTTACTGCAATACAAAACAAAAATAGCGGAATCCCAATTGACATACGTCACTGACTACAACTCATTGGGCCCCGATGTGAAAAAAATGGTGACACAACATCACAAGATACTAATGAAATCGGCTACAATGAAAAGAGTTATGCCTTCACCTCCGCTATCAGCATATCATCGCTGCAGGAATTTGGGAGACATCCTTGTCCACAATAAATCACAGAACTTCGTACACCAAACTTTATCTCACCCTTGCAATACTACCCATTGCATTAATTGTAAATATATGATAACCACTGTCAATACTTTTACCAGCAAAGTAACGGGAGAACTATTCAAAGTGAGAGGCAACCTATCGTGTACGCCATCATGGGTAATTTACTCGATCGTCTGCAGAAAATGTCAACTATATACATTTGACAAACACTGAATATGGTCAAACAAAGACTTTCCGGCCATCGAAGCTGTATCCGTAGACGACAGTATAACACTAGCCCACTTGCAGCACCACACTTTAATGAATCGGGACATTCGGACAGTGATCTCGCGGTTGTCGTCATCGAACAAGTATAGGATAAAGCCCGCGCACGAGGGCTCTTCTGGTATATAAAGTCCAACCCAACGATAAAATGTCGAGGCCGCAGGCCGAGACATTTTATCGTAGGGTTGGACTTTATATACCAGAAGAGCCCGAGTACGAGGGTTTTATCCGACTTAAAAACTATCGCCCCTAACTGATATATTTTCGTTTTCAATGCGTTTGTCAATGTAACATGTTTAGGATATGAATTAAAACTTTTATTTGTGAAATAGCCTTCCAATGTAATGGAACATCCTATAAATGCCCTAGGGCATATTATATAAATGCCCTAGGGCACAGCAGATTTTGTGTTGCAGCTGGTTTTCCGCTGTGTTACCAAATTTGAATATTAAAATGTACCAGATGTCTACAGAATATGACATGTTCACTTTTGATTGGACAGTACTTTACTACGGCGCTGTTTCGTTTCTGGAATTTGGTGACCAAGGCTTTATGAGTAAATAAAACACCCTGAATTGAGCACTCTGATTGGTCAATCAACAGTAGATAGTTTTTAAATCACAAACAAAGACCCCGTCATGTTGGATTCTAAAGAGACATTTTGGATAAAGAAGTTGGAAACAATGTATGCAGATGGCTTGAACACCCAAACCCCTCTGTCCTTTTAACTGTCATCCTTCATTCACAAGTTCCTTTCCATTGTTGCATTTACACCTGTTTTTGCGTCGACTGTTCTGATAATCAATTTGCATAATTGATTTTGCATACTTTGCACTTTTAAACCTTAACAGTGCCACATGTACTTGAGTTCTCCAGTTGGATCTGATGATGCCCTGTTAGCAGGGCGAAAGCTAGTCACCCACACACATATATATATATATATATATATATATATATATATATATATATATATATATATATATATATATATATATATAAGAAGTTACAAAAGTAAGGAATTTTTTCTCCTGCAAACGTTCATACAGCGCCACCTGTGGCAGGGGTCAAGAGGTCATCGTGTAGGCTTGTCCTATCCTCTTTTGCCCTGAGACGGTCCTCCTGGCAAGACTGCCATTTCGGCGGCACTTAGGGAGTCTTTGGCGGGAAATTTCTTCGTGCTTTTCTGGTCACATGACGGGTTATGGCGGTCATCGCTACAAGAATGCTACAGGGACGGGGTACACTTTAGGGAGCTTTCAGTAATTACAGGGGGGTGGGCCGGGGGAATTTCGCGCACACCTGTACCGTAAAATGTGACCCTCCCCTATCCTCCTGTCTAAAATGTGACCCTCCCCCTTGTCCGACATTCTAAAACTTGACTCTCCCCCAACCACTGCGGTATTCTCCCCAGGAAAAACTAAAATAGTAGCAGCTAATTTACATAACAATTGGTTCAATTGTTATGTTCGGGACAAATTATAGAGGGGAGGGCTGGTGTTTTTGGAGGGACAGTCGCAATTTATAACGCAAGAATTTTTGAAGAGATATGGTATTTAATACATTTGAGGGAGGGTCATCATATTTTGTGCAACTATAAGAAGGCAAGATGTAGCTGATTTAGTGCTTCATCCAAAAATATCAAATCATAATACATGGAGTCTATCAGGCAAATTATTGACAATTTACCTCCGCAAAACATGCTATATCTGTATTTTATATAGGTTTGATAATGTATTTAAATGTACTTTGCTTGAATATGGAAGTAAAATGTGCATTTGTGTACAAGAAATTGATTTCTGAATTTCATCTAAAAAGTTGGTTCACTATCCATGGCGTCTATGATGATACGGCTAGTTGTCAATCGGGTTTGAACCCACAACATACGGCATCAGTCGCCTAGCAGAGAGGCCACAGAGAGAACCGCTCGGCTAAATCCCCACTCTCAAAATAGAGTGGTTCAATAGCCGGCTAAGTTGTTACATTTTCTGACTGAGACCTGCATGCAGTCCACACGTTGTACAGTTCGTGAAGCACTCGCGCACGCATGCTCACTATCACCATCACTATGATATTATGAATAGTTTTTTCCAATACAAAATAGGTAAATCTTTCCATTTGAGTACTCTTGATTATTCACATTATTGTTCTTGAGCAGACTAGAGTGGTTACAAATCAATGGTTGTGTAAGAAATTTGATTTTGGAATTTCACCGAAATGCCGATTCACTATGCATTGCGGTCTATGATGAAACTATGAATAATTTTTTTTCAGTACAAAATTAGATAAATCTGTGCATTTATGTATGCTTGATTATTCACATTATTGTTCCTGATTAGACTAGAGTGGTTACAAGTCTATGGTTGTGTAAGAAATTTGATTTTGGAATTTCACTGAAATGTCAATTTACTATGCAAGGCCGTTCTATAATGTGTATGTACTTTGTTGGTGATTTCCTATTCAGGAAATATCACATGGACAATCAAAGTTTTGGCCATAAAATCAGCTTCTGTCAAAAGTGACTCTCCCCCAAGATAGGTTTATAAAAAGTGACCCTCCCCCTTGAACTGTTTTCTAAAAAGTGACCCCCCATTCCCCCGGCCCACCCCCCCTGTAATTATTGAAAGCTCCCTTAACGAGCTGGATATTCGTCGGGACTATCGAAGTGTACGAGGTGCCCTACTTCGCGCTTGTCGAGCATTGGCATCATTTTATATTATTTGAAGTTTTAGCTGTTGCCGAAATGTCAACAGAGTGGCATCAGACCAGGGCATGGGAATCATGTGTGTGGATCTTGCTACATACCACTCCCCACGCGGCTTGTTATATTGCTGTGCTTACAGCCCATTACAGGTCCCTAATGTTGGGTGTTGCTGTTTTTACAGCTTGTTCATTTTCCACTTCGGTGGAATGTCAGCTGCTCTTGTAACGCTGTTTTTTTCCACATTATTTGATTCAGCTGTGTTTTTCAGCTTGTATTTTCCCCCTTCATTGTTGGGATCGGCTGGGCATGCAACTTTAACATTTTGGCTGCCGCAGAGGTGGATTCATTTTCAGGGCAGCGTCCTGAGTGGATTCTCCATGCCGTGGATCTTGCTGCCACTCAACCACAGCTTTTCTTTTCCTCATTACCTGTAGTCGTGCACATGTCAAATTGAGGAAACGGTGCATTTTCAGTTTTTTGTCTTAGATTTGCAATAGTTTAGTATGTGACCAGCTGTCGTAAGTTTCTAACTATTGGGTTTATTGTAACCCCTTCAGCGGAACTCAGGTAATTTCCTTTTTCTGCCTAGTTTTCCTTTCCTTAAGCTCATAGGCATGGCTCAAAGCAAAAAGGTAGCACAGAAGAAGGCGGCTAGCTCCAGTGCCACAAGTAAACGAGCAGTTACAGGTATGGTTCCTGCCAATGGTAGTTGTCTTCAGCAGCAGACAGTTTACAGCAGCATCGTCATCAGCTTCTACATTCAGCTTATTTACAGTCAAAACAGCCTACTTGAGACATCACAGCATCAACAACAGGCACATCTGCAGAACACTAATCATAACGCGGTCCTTTTAATCAAAAGGCAGATGTAGAGTCACACCGACATCACTCTATGTAGGTACGATTAACTTATCCACAAATAGGGTTAAAGAAGTATATGATATTTGTTTTGACCCACAGGTAAAACCAGTTTGTTAAGGCAAATGAAGCATGCACTACTTTTGGAGCATTCATTTGCTGTCAGTCTGAGGGATAATACGCGAAGTAATTTCTGTCAGTTCAAATTTATGAGAGCAGTAGTAGTAGAGATACTATAAATTCGCGGTGGACTTCATGTACGCTTGAGACTTGTCGCCCAACATTGGGGTATTACTAGACTGTGTTTTTTTATTACCATTACTAGTAATGTGGTCAAGTTTAACCAGTTCACGTTTGTCAAGATTGTACTTCATAAAGTTTGCTTGCTGTACATTTTATTGCTGTAGTCGAACTTTTGCTGCAACAAAGTGGTGTCGGACTGAGACATGCAAATTATGTATGGCGGCCCTGCTTATTGCTTCCCATTAAGCTGGATTTTGCTGGGCTTACAGCCCATTACAGGTTCTCAATGTGGGGTGTTGCTGTGTTTAGAGCATTTTCACTGTTTCCCTTTGTGGAATTTAGAGTGTTTTTCAGCTGGGTCTTCCCCTCATGGTTGGATTTGGCTGTGCTGGTCCACTATGTTGGGTAAAAGCTGTATGTACAGCTTTTTCATTTTTCCCTTGTGGAATTTTCCCTCATGGTTGGATTTGGCTGTGCTGGTCCAATATGTAGGGTGTTGCTGTGGGTACAGCGTCTTCCCTTTGTGGAATTGTTTTCCAGCTGTGTGTTTTCCCCCACACTGTTGGATCGGCTTGGTCAGCAGCAGTGTCATTTCATCCGCTTGTCATATGTGGGAGGCAGTTTGAGCATGGTACTGCCCAGGCTCCTCTGAATTTCCCATGTTTGATTCTGTCTACCACTCAACGTATTAGCTACGTAATAGGTATAATGCAACCACATTATTGAGACTCTGTCGAATTCTTTTTCTGCTCAGTTTTCCCTTTGTTTTCACCAACAGGCATGGCTCATGGAAAAAACTGTACAAAAAGAAGAAGGCAGCTAACTTCATTGCCACTTGACACTCAGCATATTCAAATCCTGCAACAGACACTAGGGCTACAAGGCAACAATCAATAACATCAACTTTATAAAGTGTACATATAATTTTGTTTTCGGTTATTCTTTAGAATATATAAGTTTATCCTCTTAAGATTAATATGAAACTGTATTCTTGTCCATAAGACTTCCAAGTGATAGGAATGGCTCATCTATCCTGCTATGTCTTGCAAATGTATTTACCAAGGTAGGCCTTTCAATAACCAATCAGAGGTTTCAGATGTTTGAAATCTAGTACAGCAACTGTGCAACGCGCATGGTACAGAGTCAAATCTTGTAAGCCAACTTCCCCTTTTAAGTAGAGTCAATTTATCGGGAAATCAGCTGTGTTTTCTGGTTTGGCAGTGTGACAATTTTTTAAACTTCCTTTATCAATTTAAGTACATTACTACTACTTTAAAAACAGGCTCTCCAGCAATCATCCAGAGGTTTTGGACGTATGAAGTCTATTTGCCTAAATGGCCGTTGGGTACAATCAGTTAAGTTGTGAACCAAGTATATATATAGGTCATCAGTTTAAGGCCAAGTTTAGCCTAGTTACTGTCCGCAGAGCCTGCAGTAAGTTGTGCCGTTCTGGCTTATCATCTGATGTCCCTAAAATGTTCCTCATGTGACAACATATAAGGAGAAAGTAATGCTTTGTTGGGTGGGGAGGACGCTGTTTAGACATATGTTTATGAAGTACAGGAAGTTTTTAGGGTCACACTATGCGCTTCCTCCAGACTAGCAGATTCCATTTCACATTGCTTACAAATATTTTTGCTATCTTTGCATGCCACGCATTGTGATTCCATATGATTGACTATGCTTTTTCAGAGAGAATTGTTCCCTCCAAAAGGGTTTTTTAATCTCTGTTTTTTAGAGCAAGTCTCTCTTTGGTTTGTGTTTATAGCCACAGTAGGAAATACAGGTTCTCAATGCGAGTTTTGTTCCTTGTTTCCCAAGGTAGAAATAAGAAGAGGGGGGTCAACCAGACTCGTTTCCCAAGGAAGTAATACGAAGAGGGGGTCAACAAGACTCGTTTGTAGATATATTACAGAACGTAATTTACAGACTTTACAATTGTTACAGCTTTACCTCTATTGCTGCAATAAAACAGAAGACGGTAGCGTAGCCAAGCACAGTATAAGTAGGATGGCTAAGTTATTGCTAGTTAGACACTGGTGCTGTGCTAGTATATTGCTGCAATAAGACAGAAGGTGGTAGCGTAGCCAAGCACTGTATATAAGTAGGATGGCTAAGTTATTGCTAGTTAGACACTGGTGCTGTGATAGTATAAATTTGGCATACATCTGTGAAACATGCATGAGTCACAGTCCATTTGCCAGTTTCTAAACACAGCACAAGTCAACGTAGTGATCAAGACAAGTCACTATTGGCAGGGGCTGCAGTGACGTGGACTTTCTTCTTGTGATGCCGACACTAGGTGTGTCTTGTGGCGTGTTTGAGCCCCACAAGATTTAGTCGGGTCGGAAGGTAGGGTTGCCATGCACCCCATGGATGTATTTTTTTAACCTACATTTTTGTAATCCTTAGGGTCTATATTTAATGAATTTTGATGTTCCCAAAATCAAATCGTGTCCCATGGGGT
>LD353174.1:0-13741 GCA_001465055.1 Ptychodera flava
TCCTCAGCTTTCAAAACAACTCTCAAAATATTTGAGTAAACTTACAAATCTATTGGCTGATGACTTCACATTCCTCAAGCAACTTCCATTGTGGGAATGTACAAATGACAACTATCCAGTTTCATTGAACCAATGCAACATGGTTACTCCAAACAACTATTTAGAGTTACCATGTAGAAGAGTGAAACAGTCCCTCCTTGTGTGCAATGAACACAGTGTTTTACAGTTTGCACTGAGTCTTGGAGCTACACAAATACCATTTCATAAATACCTGGAGCAGTATTTACTACCAGGCCTTGAAAGTGGGTACTATAGTAAGACAGAAAGCAAAGGGATAATGGAATGGATCACCAATCATTCAGAGTATGATGACATTGTAAAGAGACACAGATGTATACTAACCAAATGTGGTTCCCTTGTGAAACCATGTGATGCCATTGACCCAAATAGCATTCAACTTGTGCTTCTTCTCGGTGATCAATGTGTACCAGCCGAGCACTACTGTGAAGGACGTCTACTGAAGCATATCAGAAGAATTGGTATGAAAGCGGAAGACAGTATCAGTTCCACAGTGCTATACAACATAGCCAAGAGGTTAGACTCGTGCAAAAACTCAGCAGATGAAAATAATGTAAGAAAAGGGGGTGCTTTGTTGAAGTACCTTGAAAAATACAGCTGGAAATTGAAGGAGCAAGTGGATGTGCAACAAGTAAGAAAATCTCTATCTCACAGAATTATGTCCCTGGCATGGATACCCTGCCTGGATCATAAACCAAGCTTGTATATGAACAGTATTGAATGGTTTGGAGAGCAAAACAACAACAATCTAAAACTATTCTCACCAAAAGATGTAACCATTTTTGAAAATTCAATGTTAATTGGAGGAGTAATGCCAATAGTAAAATTGACACACCTGAACAAGCATTTGACGAACACATTTAGCTGGACCCATCCACTTGATGGCAAAAAGTATGAACATGTCAGATGTGTTGTGCGGCAGCTAAAGATGATTGTAAGTACCACTAAAGAGCAACAGCAACCAAATCTTAGACAAATACAAGACACCGTGATTGAAATTTACAAGTTTCTAGCAACATCAAACATCGAACTAGTGAAGTTCTTCATCTATGATGATTCTGCATTTGGTAACTTTGAATGGGTTTGGCACGGCAAAGGATTCACCAATCAAGACAAGGTGGCACTGACACCAAGCTTGGATGTTGATCTACAGCCATACCTCTGCATTCTTCCGGTAGAACTAGCAAGTGAATTTAGAACGTTCTTCCAAGCAATGGGAATACATGATAAGTTTAGTTCAACAGTCCTAACAGATGTTTTAAGAAGTATAAAAGACAGCAATTTAGACAAGGTATCACCTGAAAAATACCATGCTGACCTTAACTTAGCCTGTGCAATACTCAAGGCTATCTCAAGCAATGGTCCTGTTGATGATGAACTTCATCACAATGTTTTGGTACCTACAAATCAATCACAGGATGGCAACTTGAAAATGATGCCTGCTAGCAATTGCTTTTATACAGACCGAGATTGGCTGACAGAAAAACTCGCAGATGATAATTACAGTATCATACATGAAGATGTACCCAATGTAACAGCAAGAAACTTGGGACTCAGGCCACTCAGTCAGCATGTTGCACCAACTGATGATCTTGGATATGATCTTGCGGGTCCATATAAGACTGTTATAAATGCAATTAAACAAAATCTTGAAATATACAAAGAGGGTGTTGGAATTTTCAAGGAGCTTATTCAAAATGCTGATGATGCTGGGGCTTCAGAGGTAAAATTTTTGATTGACCAAAGATCAAATATGCAAGTACAAGAACGGTTACTTGATCCAGAAATGAAACACTGTCATGGACCAGCTCTATGGGCATACAACAATGCTCTGTTCACTGATGATGATATTCAGAACATATGTAATATAGCAGCAGCTTCAAAGAAGGAGAAACGTGAGAAAATTGGACGTTTTGGCCTTGGTTTTACATCTGTCTATCATGTAACTGATGTACCAAGTCTCATCAGTGGTCCTTATGTAATGATGTTTGATCCAAGAGTCATTCATCTCAGATCTCGCATCCATAATACAGCCCAACCAGGAGTAAAACTCGACCTGAGGAATCAACGTCACAGGCAAACGGTGGCAACATATCCACATCAGTTTCAGCCATATTACAGAGTCTTTGGATGTGATATCACAAAGGATAACTACTATGAAGGAACATTATTCCGTCTCCCATTGAGAACCGATTACCAGGTTAGTCATGACATTGACAATTTGATATCAGATAAAATATATCAAGACGAGACTGCTCTACAAAAGCTTGTTCTGTCCCTGGAAAAGTCGGCACACACTCTCCTCCTGTTTACTCAAAATGTAAAGAAGTTGTCAGTTTTAGAATTGAAAAGTGGCAGTCATGATGGGAAGGATGCTGTAGAGATATTTTCCATAAATGTGAACTTGGTACAGCAGCTACCAAGATGTATAACCCATGAGTCAGCACTACATCTGGCACCCTTACAGAAACAGGCTAACATCCTCAAAGCAACTTCACAGTGGATGGAACAGAGTAAGCAGAGCCCTCCTGAATCAACACACTTGGTTGCAATCAAGATTACATCAAAACTTTCAAAGTCTACCAAGAAAAGTACTTTGAAGCAACATTGGTTGGTAAGTTCCTGTGCAAGCAATGGTGTATCATTCATGCGGGCAAATCAGCCTGACGGTCGCAGGCGAGGTGTTTTGCCATGTGCTGGTGTTGCAGCTCTTATGAAACAAAGTGAAGATGGATTGATACCCGATCCTGTTAAAGGGCAGCTTTTCTCTTTCCTGCCTTTAGCTTTACCAACAGGACTTCCTATTCATTTCAACGCATCCTTTGCACTTCAACCAAACAGGCGGCACATATGGAGCAAGGCTACACAAATACATGATGGCAGTGAATCGAGAGAATTTGAAGCAGAATGGAACCATGATCTAATGACAGATGTCCTGTGTAAGGCATTCATCAATCTACTAACAGATTTGGCTGGTATGCATGACCTGGTTGGCAAGTATGACTTCCAGATCCTATGGCCAAAGTTGGATAAATGTGAGAGTGATTTTCATCCTTTCCTTATGGCATTCTATCAGAAGATTTGTGGTCCAGCTGATTTGCAGCCAGCAGTTATCTACAATGAGTCAAAATGGGTTACACTAACACGATGCCTCTTTGTAGATGAAGATATCAGTCAGTCAAGGATAAGAAATGAAGCAATTACTTTGCTGAATCAGCAGTTGTATCAAAAGAAGGTTGTAACCTTTAATGAGGCTATCACAATGAGTATTAGAAAGTCAGATGCTGCAGATCTTCTGGACAAAAACACCTATGACATCAGAAAATTATATACAGAAGTATTTTTTGACTGTGCCGACGATATTTCATATGATATACGCAATCCTCTGGTCACTCATCTTTTGGATATCCGTATGGGTGCACAACAAATCAGATTATTTGATGATCTCCTGAAGAATGTTGAATGCATTCCTGTGTCACCGGATGGCTTGTCTGTGGACAAACCATGCAATCTTGTACATCCTGAATCTCTTGTCGGGGCACTCTTCAAGGACACTGATGGACGTTTTCCCTATGCCAAGGAGCTGCAGATGCACAGGCAAGAAAGACTCTTGTCATTGACTGAACTTGGAATGGCAACAACAAGACTTTCTTGGGAAGACATTTGTGAGAGAGCTAGTTCAGTAGTTGATGTGTTAGATACTGATGGGCTCACAGCAGCTGTCGAGCGTGTGAAAATAATTCTCAAAGTAATGAACAAAGTTATCACGTCTGGATGTGAACCAAGTGTGGATGAGAAAGCAAAGTTATCAAACATTGTTTTTCTTCCAGTTTTACAAAAGCCACGGGACTATCCATTAAAGTGGTGGGCTAATAAACTCAATATCCTGAATGGTAGGAGGCTATATGGATGTAAAGCTGTCAATGTTGTTGGATCTGTAGCTGCGGTACTGGATGAACACCTGCTCGACAGAACCTTACTTACAGACGATGTAATGGATATACTTGGCATAAAAACTGAAGTGCCGGTCAGTGAGGTTGTCTCCCAATTGGAAGAGCTGATTCAGTGTCAAAATCCCAAGGAGACCCTTGATGTATGCAAATCAGTTTACCAATTATTGGAGACCAAACTCTGTTGGTCGTCAAGGTCCGATACAGGAAAGGAGATTTTCCACATCATTGAAGGCCAGGAAGACACCGTGAACAAGCTGAAGGTGCTGAAGATGTTTTGGGTACATGATACATTTGTCAGTGCTGATAAAATGTCTTATCAGTGGACAGAGAATACTATGCCTTATCTGTATAAAGTTCCCAGAGAAATAATTCCATATAAGAAGTTGCTGAGTACGTGTGGTGTCCGTGAGGAATTTGAAGTAAATGACTTCATAAATGTGTTAGAAGAACTTAGACACAAGAGGAAAGAACACCCGCTTGAGCCACCTGAATGTAAAATTGCACTGATACTATTACGTGAACTCTGTGAAAAGACTAGTAGCAGTGTTGACCTAGAAGACAAAGACATATATGTTCCAGACAATAACAATGTTTTGAGATCAAGCAAAGTCTTGACATTTAATGATGATGCACCATGGCTGCAACAAAATAGCCATTATACTTTTGCTCATAAGGATGTCCCATGGTCTCATGCTGAAAAACTGGGTATCGTTGCTGCAAGGTACAAGAAAGCACAAGAGTTTTCATCTTTAATGGGTTTTGCACATGAATTTGGACAGAAAGAAGAACTTACCAACCGCCTGAAAGATATCCTGAAAGCCTACCCAGGAGGTTCTGAAATATTTAAGGAACTGCTCCAGAATGCAGATGATGCCAAAGCCACCGAAATCCACATCATATATGACCAAAGGTCACATCCATCACAAATGATAGTCGGTGATTCATGGGCGACAATGCAGAAACGTCCAGCAATATGTGTATACAACAACAGAGTGTTCAGCGATGAAGATATTAAGGGTATTCAACAGGTCGGTATTGGTGGTAAAAGAAGTGATGCAGAAACAACTGGACAATATGGCATTGGTTTCAATTCAGTATATCACCTAACAGACTGCCCTACATTTATCTCTGACAATGAGAAACTTGGAATATTCGATCCACACCTGAAATACATCACTGGTGCCAGTGTAAACAAACCTGGTATACTTTTTGATCCAGTTAATGAATTGAAAAGCAGCTTCAAGGACATGTTGAGTGGCTATCTTGGAGACTTTATCAAATTGGAAGGGGGAACGCTCTTCAGATTCCCACTAAGACAGGAAGGCGATGCTTCTGACATATCGAACAGCACATATGGACCATCAGATGTGAGAGAACTTATAAGACGGTTTCAATCTAAAGCCTTTGACAGTCTTATGTTCCTCAATCACATAAAGACCATCAAACTCTCAGAAATAACTATCTCTGGAGAACTGAAACAGCTATACATGGTTGGAGTAGAAATGACAGAGAGTGATACTCTGAAACGAGAAGATATGGCAAAGCATATTTCACAACATAAGAATACAACAGTGGTTGAAATTCCAGTTAAAGTAACTGACTACCTTCTCGGTATTAAGGATTCAAAACATCGAGAAGAAGACTGGTTGATAGTCCAACAGTTCGGTTTTTCAGAGAGACCTGATGAACATCTGCCTCATGAAGATATTGGAAGACTTCTCCCAAGAGCTGGAGTGGCAGCTATGATTTCAGAACACACCGCTGTTGCAACAAAGTACCCTTCCTACGTACGACCTGGCATGTCATCACCTGCACCTGCTGCAAAGGAAATGACCAAGCAAAAGTATGCGTACTGTTTTCTTCCACTTCCAATTGAAACTGATTTGCCTGTGAATGTTAATGGTCACTTTGCCCTGGACAGATCACGCAGATACCTATGGAGAGATGAAGGTCCTAGACAAAGCTTTCGGGGTGCATGGAATGAACAACTAATCAGCAAGGCATTGGCTCCAGCATATTCCACCTTGTTAAGTGTTGCAGCTCAAAAGTATGTTGTAAATTTAAAAGAGGACATTAATATGGATGAAGTGAAATCAAAGGATTTGAAATGGTACCATGGCCTCTTTCCATTAGTACGGAAAGAGATTGCTGAAGTGACAGGTACAAGAAAAGGGGAGTGGACTTTTCTTGCAGAACAAACAATGGTGTACATTGCCTCTATGCGTGTGAAAGTTTTACCAATGATCAAGCACAGTGGTTTAGATGAAGGCATATCATGGCATGAACCAGTCAATGAAGATAACAGTGTGTTCTTTGACTCGTTAGGAAGGGGAAATACAGGAAAGCTGATAAGATCATTCCTAATGGCATCTGGTTTCAACCTCCTTGACTCACCTATGACAATACATGACTCCTTCTTGCACTCTGGTGTTAAAGTGCATGAGGTGACCCCAGTATCTATTGTGGAGTTTATGCATTCTGACCCCTGTGCAGTAGGAGACCTACCTTGTGGTATAGATGTTTCAACATACAAAACTGTCAAATCATACCTTGAAGTCTTGAAGTATGTCCTCACATGCATCAAAGATCCAAAAGAGTTGATAGGACTTCCACTCCAGTTATGTGCTGGCAATACAGTCGGTGTTTTCGGGACTTATGATGCACCCTATCTTTCTGCGTTTACTGATCTGTTACCATCTCTAAAACACAAATTCCTAAGTCCAGACATTCACTTGATTTTATGGAAATTCATCGACAGACTTGACTCTTCTATTACTGTTAATGTCTGGAAAGACCTGACACCTCATGAACTCAGTAAGCATCTGAACAGTGTACTTCCTGATGAATGGGAAAATGTTCCTCACAGTATCACACTTTTGGATGTGCCTAACAAAGACTTTTACATTCAGTGGCTGCAGCTACTCTGGAAATATCTTTGTGCAAGAACAGATGCTGATCCACTACATCAGCTGCAGTCATGGCCCATAATACCGATCAACGAGTCTTCCCTGATGTCACCATCAAATGGAAAGCACGTGCTCAATTTGTTTTCGAAAGAAGATGAATGGGGTTTTCAGTTACGAGTTGTGCAACTATTAAGGAAACTGAGGTGCCCAGAGGTTTCAAAGGAAATCATAGAACACAAACTATGTACAAAGGGAACTGTGGCAAAGCTACTCCAACCATATGTGGTATCTCCAGAAGATTGCAAGGATGTCTTGTCACTGATTGATTATTTGATGGCTAAGAAGTCGATCTCTTTTGACAGTATTAGTATACCTGAGGCTGAAACCTTCCTTCAATACTTTCAAGAGGAAATCAAAAGTTACAGCCAACAGCATATTGATATTCTGAAGAAGCTACCACTTTATGAGAAACACAGTGGCAAATTAACAAGCCTGTACAGCTATAAAAAATGCCATTTGCTGTCTGGGTCATTTCCAGAAGTTCCTAATGGCCTATGGAAGAAGTGCAGCTGTGTTTTCTTATCTCCTAAACATCATCTTCAGTTGCTACTTCAAGGTATAGGAGCATCTGCTATCGACGTTTTTGATGTGTACAAAATGTACATCTTCCCAAATTTCCAAATACTTTCCAATCAATATCGAGTTGCTCACCTGAAGTACATAAGAGATACATTGATGCCATACCATTTGAACAGTGAGCAACAAGAACATATCATCAGAATCCTTTCATCAGTTGAATTGATTCCCTCAGAAGATGGCACTCTGAAAAGGGTTGATTATTTCTTTGATCCAAAGAACAAAGTGTTTATGGAAATGGAGGATAAATGCTATCATCTACCCAAAGAATTTGCAGATGATTACCGATGGGGAAATTTCTTAGAAAGACTTGGCTTGAAAACAACAGTTACCAAATCTTTGTTTCTTCAGTATGTGAACAGAGTTGCTACCTCAGCAATACGTTGCACATCTGCTGCTCTAAAACCAATTCTTTGTAAGTCCAAACTACTAGCAGGTGAACTTAATAATAACTATGACTTGCGTACACCAGACACTTTCCAAGAAATTTCAAAAATCAAGTTCATTCCATCAGCTCGTGTGAGACATGACTTATGTGACATTCACGCACCATTTCTGAGAGAAGGCACTGATGTCGTACCCTTTATCTGCTATAATGGTAACATATCTGAACAACATGTGGAATTAGCTTGGACAAGCTGTTTCCTTCTACCACAGTGGGCAATACCTACACGACATGAATATATCAGAAAAAAGACAGTGGACTTACATCAATATCTTGGCATATCAGATAAACAGTCACTTGACAGTGTTATAAGTCACTGTCAAAATATTTGTGACCGGATGGCAAAACAAAACTGTCCTGAAACTGAAGACAGTGTTCCCAGGAAGACAAGAGAGACTCTATCTTCTGTGTTGATTGAGATATATAAATATCTGCAGCAAAATATAAATAATACACCTTTGAAGACAAGGCTATCAAATACACCCTTAGTACTGGTTGATAATGGTAAAATGCTCGTACGTGCCAACCAACTTGCTTACATGCTTGGCCCACTACCCAGTGATGCCCTACAGCCATACATGTATAAACCACCAAGAGCTCTCGGGCAGTATGATGCACTATTTCAACAACTGGGAACTGAAGAAAATGCAACATTTCAGCAATATGCACATGTTCTCACTTCAATCAAAGAAAGATGCAAAGACAACATTATGGATCCAAATGAGAAAAAGAAAGCACTATTGGCTACAAAGGCTTTGTTTTATTACCTTAGTGATATTACATGCAAAAACAACACAGAGAGTGTCAACAGACTCTACCTGCCGAGTACAACAGATAAGCTCAAGTTATCTACTGAATTATATTATGGTAGTAAACATTTGATACATCGAATTGGCCAATCAGAGTATGACTTCATCCTGCCTCTTACTGAATGTGGATGTGATGTTACGAAGGAAAACATGAGCGTCAACTTACTGCCAGAAAAAAATCGGCCAAAAGATGTTGGAAAGATCGTGTCTGAGAAAATAAGCCTTCATGCTAAGCCATGTATAGCAGAGTCTTGTGATTACATCTGCCACTTCAAAGAAATGCTGAGCAGTGAAGAACTTGCCTTGGCTTTAAAGAGAATCATTAAATATCAGCAAGGACCTAAGTTTCTTGATACATCCAGGAAAGATCAGATTGACAGATTAAAAACAAAATTACGGATCCATTGCATGAGGAAATTGGAAACAATGATGTACAACCCAGCTAAAAAAGAATACATCGATGGAAGTGAAAAGCAGCAACAAATATTTATGAGTGAAAGTGAAGATGGCTTTGACCTGTATTTAAATCATGGGGACATTCCAGGGGAGGTTCGCCTGCTAGGAAAATTGGTCCGCAAGTTGAACATGGTAATATCTTGGCAACTAAAAGACTGCTCAATCGTACAAACTCTGCTGTCAAAAGGTGTTGAACATTTTGAAGAGATCCTTTCTGAAGACTACCATATACCTGAATATGACCACATTGAGGGAGTTAAAGAAAATGAAACTTCCCCGGGTAAACCAGTGCCTGAAGACATTGTTCATCTTTTGAACGATGACCCTATTAACACTTTTCGTGCTGGTGAAGTTGTTGCATTAAGAAAATCTATACAAGAAGCAGATGGTGCAGAAAGTGAATCAGGAGAATATGTATTTGCTGAAGTAATTGCAGTACTTGATCTTCATACTGATTCAGATGATACACTTGGATTAAAAAGAAAGTATAAGGTCAATACTGGAGGAAGTGAGCCTGTTGAAGTAAGCTGCAATGATCTTTTTAAATTCAAGCGACCCGAAGAACCAAAACCAAAAGATCTTGAAGTTTACACTGGTGCAGGGGAGAATAATGAATCAGAAGCTAGGGCTAGAGAAGATATATCACTGGCTGATGCAAAGTCTAAAATAAAGAAAACGTTAGAAGCTGCTTTCAAGTTGACAGCAGATGAACGGAAGAAGGTCATCAGACGCCTGTACAAGCAGTGGCACCCAGACAAGAATCTAGAGAATAAAAATATTGCCACCGCTGCTTTTCAGTTCCTCCAGCAGGAAATTACTAGACTGGAGAGCGGGAAACCAGATATGGAAAGTTACAGTAGGTTCTATGAAGAATGGAATTCAGAAGCTCATCGCCATAGACAACAACATGAAACATATCAAAATCATTACCACAGACATCGGAACAGACATCATCGTTCGAGTTCTTCCTACTCCTATGTCCCACCTTCATTCTGCACAACTACACCAAATCCTCGAGAAGCTAGAGTATGGTTTAGGCAGGCAGAGCAAGATCTTCAGTCAGCAAATAATGACCTTAATGTTGACAACCCCTCCTACAATTGGGTATGTTTCAAGGTTCACCAGGCAGTCGAAAAGGCACTAAAGGCAGCAAAGTACTCTATCGATGGCAAACCAAAGCATGACAGTACGAGTTTGTTGTCACTGGCATATGCAATTCAAACACACTCTTCATGCCCACCCGGACTTGATGAAGAGACATCTATGCTGGATAAACTTGGTTGTGACTTCAGCAATACCAGGTATCCTCGCCATCATCTGATACCAAGCGAGTCCTACAAGAAGCAACAAGCAGAGGATGCAATCAAAGTGGCATCAAGAATGCTGAAACATATAAAGGACTTCATTGGCATCCATAAATTTTAGGCAAACAAATAAGGTAAAACAAGCTTACTGACAATAGTCATCAGCTAAAATACTATATATTGGGGAAACCATTTCAAAAAATAGACTGACTTGATTAAAACATTTTTCTTAGCTTGTGAAGTCCATATGCACGAAACTGAAACAAGGTGACAGACAAAAAGTGATAAAACAATCAAAGGAATGTTTCTTTAAAAAGCTTCATACGTTTACTTTTGTACTTTAAACTTCACTTGAGGTTAGTAAATGGTGCTATACCAAGGCATATTGATGCACAGAATTGATGTTATCTTTTTCCTTTTACCATTAATCATCACTCTATCTTACAGGTTTTTTCGTCAGATGTCTTTACAAGTATAGAAAGAAGAAAATGGCACTCCTTTCAACACTTCATGGAGATGCAGAAATCAAATTAAAAAGCAAATTAAAATTTTTTGCCACATCCGGTTTCGCTTTCAAACATTGTTTGAAATTTACAATATCGAGCTGAAGCAAATGTTTATCAGAGGCTAGTCATTGCTAAATTTATGCCTAATGCCAAGTAAACATATGGTGTTACATTTGATGTAAATAGTATAGGTTTGGATGCGCTAAAACCAGAAATAAGTAGATCACAAGGCACTTGAACCCCATCGACTGGTTTACAAAGAATATGGTCGCTGACTTTAGTTTACTTAATAAGTTATGATAACCATTCAAGATTGAATTACAGAACAATGATTGTGCAAGGTTTTTCACTTTTATTCATGCCTTTTCAGATAAAATGGTCATCTCTGACGAGTCCTTTCCCAATGTTAAAATTATTATCAACCATTTTATAACCCTTTTGTCAGAACTGTTATTGTGTTTATCTGAAAATTTTAAGAACATGCTTTTATGGGACAGCAGACGGTGCTGTTAATGAAACACCTTTTATCCTCAGATCATATAAGTATAGTTTCATGTTGTATTCTGTTCATAATATTGGTGTGCCTCTTCCTGAATTCAATGGCTTAATTGCAAACAAGGGTAACTCATCGAAATATGTTTTGTAAAAGTCAACATATTAGAGAAAAGTTAGACCTCACTTTTACTACTTTATGTGAATGTTTCAATATCATGATACCAGGATATCACAATGACATGCCTTTTATATAGAAATTCTATCCATTGATCAGAAAATCAGACATTCAGCCTTACTTTTATCCATATTTTATTTCCATGTATTCTTTTTAATTGGTGATGGTGCACGAAACATATCCCAGTCCATTATAAGGAATACTATTAGTTTAGAGAAAGTGCATTCTGATAATTAAGAATGAGATAGACTAGTTAGTTTTAAATGTGATTGCACTCTATGATTTTTGACTTACATAAACTTTTTGCCAAGAATGAATTATCAGACACAAATCTTCTGATACGAACTAAGCGGCGTCAACTTTAGGCCTTTAGCTATCGTTATATTCTGAATTCTGACATAACAATTCACAAGGTTACAAGTGATGAATCGAAAACTCTGTTTAAGTTAAATGTATATTCGCTACTGCCTTCTTTTCTACTTGTATACATGTAATTGCTTGCTGAAGGTGCATCTGAATCTTAATTTACCTACTCAAGTGTTATTGAATACAATTTACCGATATTTGAAATTCAGAAAGACCGAAATTCCTATGTTATCTCTACAGGGGAAATTGAAATTTTCGACCTTCAAAAATACAAGGTGAAACATTTCTTTATCCAAGATTTTTTAAATATTATTCGACGGTCATTTCTTTTCTCTTTGTTTCGTTTGATTTTGAGGGTGTTGGTTTGTGTCTTTGTTTTGCCGTTGACTTTATTATACGTTGTTTTACAAGATCAGGGGGCCTAGTTTATGCTCACTTGGCTTCATATAAGTTCGTAACCTTCCCAGTTATATGTAAACAGCTCATGTCAGGTTGTGTCAACGCCATCATGGAGGACTATACTATTGAAGCGTTATGCAAACGCCTTTCAACTGCTACGTTAATTCCAAAATTTGGTCTCGAACATGTCACAGCTTAGTACTTACAAAAGTCATGGTGCTGTCTTGTCCGAAGGTGTTTCCTATACCGCTTTTCCATAATTACCAAATGTATAATAATCTGAATACATAATTCCAGAAATCAACAAGATACCCACAATCGATAATGCGCTCAATAATCCTATAGCGTCATTTCAATCTAATGAATAATTTCTATAATTTTTCTGTTTAAATATGTGGTCATTTTCATAAAGCAAATGAATTCCGTTTGATCAACAACTGCTGAGAGATTGTCAGCAACCTTGGTACACGATCTTTCTGTGGTTTTTACTCTAAGAAGTAGAGGGCGCCATGACAGATTAGCAAAAGCGTTATGTAGGTTGTAAGATGTCGCTATCAAAGACGGACAATTTCACCGTAATTTTCCTGTTTGCAGATATATGTAGCATTACATGATAACAAGTAAGAAAAACTGACTTTAGACCAAGTCGCATTTTAGATTTTGAAATTATTTTATGTAGTTGTTTGTTAGAAGGTAACTGTATTAAAACGAATCATTATCTGTTGCTGCATATATTTGTTTCATTCTTTTATCAACTGGTGTCCATATACACTGATGAAGATTATCTTATTTAGTCAAATATCATCTCGAAAAGATATTCTCAGGTATCTTGACAAGTTTTGAAAACGTGTAAATTCGTTAACGCCGTACCAGCAACTTCCTAAGAACTTATTATGATGGTACAAATCCATGAACAAAGCTTACATTCTTTCATAGAGAAAGTAATTGTTTCCCGCAGTGCTGGCTGATGGATTAATAAAGGATGATCAAGCTACTTGTACATCATCAGAATAATAGTGCGATCAAGATACATTATTAGAAGTAAGCATGTGCATATATGACGTAATTGTAAACAATGGGAAAATGAAAAGCATGTGGTCGAGAACATGTGGCATGTACTATGTATGATGGGTGATTTCTCTATAGAAATTCAAATTCAATGTGCATTGCACATCAGACCCAATTTATTGACTAAAGTAACTCACAAAATTTG
>LD353177.1:15392-40149 GCA_001465055.1 Ptychodera flava
TTTTCAAACACAATTCAAATCGACAATCACACGAGGTCTTCATTCACCATTCATCTCGATTTTACCGAAGTGTCACTCAAACCGTAATCGGAGAATTTTTCTTCTTGTTTTATTTTTCGTTGTGAATCTCGGGTAATTGAAGTGTTCTCTTAAAATAATGACTTTTTTAGACGCCTCTGGTGTTGTTTGAAAAGCATAGAGTTTGTGTGTATAGTCTGCCATAGAGGGCGCAACTCATTGCCATTCACTTTGCAGATCCATTCTTGATCAAGGACTAGAACAAGACCAGAGGGACGGCGAACCAAAATACAAAATGTTTACGGTTTCGTATTGGTTTTGTGTTTCCTACGGAAATATAGTTATCTGTAGTGGGTTATTACAGTGTTTTATGGGCATTAAACGATGCAGACAGCATCTTAAAATGCATCATAGCGTGGACTCCGTGTCTGAATAGCGACAGACAGATGACTTTGGCTGAACCCGAAAGGTGAGTAGCAGCTAGCGTGAGGTTGTTTATTCAAGACTAGGCTAGACGGAACCAGTAAACTTGGAAGGCCCGTCTCCCTCTTAGGAACTGCAAAGGACAAGGTAGGAACAAGTAAGTTGCAGTAATGACCTTCATGTTTTATTTTATAGCTAAGCCATCCGAAACGTTTGCCGCAGAATATATCTAGAACAATCATTTTACACAACTATGCATAATTCCCTTTTCGCTCCACAGATTGAATCCTCAGAGACCAGCAGACTTCAAAGAGGGTTTTACTTACACTCCCAAACCTTTGGTCAAGGTACGAATGACAAATAATGAGGGTGAATTACTGGAGTATAGCAAACAGTTCTTGCTGATGGTTTGTTATTCCATGCCTCAATCACTGGTTTCAACCAACTTGTCCTGATGGTGACACATGAACTTAAACTTAAATAACACCCTTGCTTTACTCAGAAAGTAGAATAACATGTAAAACATTGAGGCGAAACACTACGTCGGCCTAACTGACAACATATTTAAAACACGCTATAAAAGTCATGACCAACCTTCAAGCTCCGAAGCAAGGCATATATTAAAACAGCACAGAATTATCAAAGTATTCCTGGCACTTGAAATCTAAGGACAAACCATTTAAGAATATATATATATATATATATATATATATATATATATATATATATATATATATATATAAATATAATCTTATTTATTTTTTTTAATTTTTTGCTAATAATATATTTGCTCACCACATCAGAAAATGCCTGAAGATGAGCTGCCGGATTTTGAGGAGACATTGTTGTCCCTCTATCAAAAGTGCGCACAGCTTGGGAATCGTATGCTAGAAGTGCTCGCTAGAGGGCTGAACTTAGACGTACTTTATATGAATTGTTTCTATAAAATTAGGTATTTCCTCTTATTCCCACACCAAAACAAAATTGAAAATCAAAACCTCTATAATGGTGTAAGCTCACATGAAATCTGGGAAGATCAAAGGTAACCCCTTTAATCAAAACTTCCAAGTCATTTTCTAGTGTTTTGCTCTCTTCTTGGCATATATTTCCTTGTTCAATTCCCAAAAGTCATGTTGTAATTTTCCTATTGTTCACCTTATCAATAGAACTTGATATGGTTGTTCGTTAAAGAGTCGCTGATTGCCACCAAAAATATCTTATCACACTAATTCGATGATGATGTGAAATTGTTATATATGTTTTTTAATTTTTTCTTAACTATCAATAGGATCCATATCACTTCGTGAAAGCGTGCAGAGGAATCGGCGGCCCTGAAAATGAGACAGTAATAAAATGTATTCATTATCCAGCGATATTGGAAAACACGGACCTAAAGGATGATCAGATCCGATGTGGAGAACATTCGGATTTAGGCCTGATTACGCTACTTTTCCAAGATGACAAGGGTGGTCTTGAGGTAAAACATATCCCGTAAAAAAAAGTCTTTTTCATCGAGCTATATATGGGAAGGAGGTATGATCTAGGAAGTACTTTTGTGGTAAAATGCTGCCAAAGTGTTTTGACATCGTGTTTTGTCGAAAACTCTTGAAGCCTGATGGTCTATTTCCGAGGCAGTTGCATATTCTGACATATTGAAGAACGTTTTACCGGCTTCAAGCTGAAACGTACATCTAAACTGGAAAATTTAAACCTTTTCTGAAACATTTCTCAACTAAACTTTCGAGCATTTGTAAAAGTGAGAAGAAAACGTACTGGAGAAAGCCTTTTCCTGCGAAAATTCCATTTGAAATTCAAAATGATCGCTTTATCCTCATTAGTGGTGCGGCATGGCAAATCCATTGTGCATTTTGTGATAAAAGCACCAAACTTGGCTCAGATGTGTCTTAATATGTGCTGAACAAATTCAGATACCGAGCCACTCAAAACACTACCGAAGCGTTGCCATGGCAACCAATTTTTCAAAATGGCTGCCAGACAGGTATTTCTCACCTAGTAAATGTCAACTGCAGAAGTTGTTGAGTAACTTTAGGTTGGATATTTTCAATAAGAAACTGTGAAAAGAGTTATTTGAAAATTCTTTTAAATTTTCTTCACCACCTGACTTGTTAAACGGGTAAATACAGACAAAAAACACAATTCTTATGCATAAAATGCACGGTATTACATCCTATAAAAGGATGATGCTATGTCACCAGTCAAGAAATGTTAGGCCGTGGGCTAAAGGGGTCTAGTTGCACCCCAGGATATCAAACCTGTCTTTGTAGAAGCCTTGTGATACGTAGAATACGAAATAGAATTTTGACAGAAAAAATGTAGGGATGCAATAACTGTTATGGTCGACTTTTGAACGGTACCGCAAAATAACCATTTTGCTACCCACGTGCCTTTTTCTTGTAGTACTTGTAAGTCATCTGCTAAGTTTTTTTAACATAACCTGACTTGTAGGATATCATTAGAATAGAAATTTATTCCTCTTTAAAATGACGTATGTAATATGCAATATCTTCGATAGATTTTTTATGAATTGGGACCAAAACTTACCCAATATCCCAAAAATCTGAAATTGTTCCAATTTTTTACCTTGGCATAACACAAAAGGCAATGCTTTATATGACATCTGTTTATTTGCTACAGGGACATGTCAAAATGTGAAATAGACTTTTGATAGGAAAAATATTGGGATGCTATAGGTCTACCGGTCATACTTTGAAGGGTACCGGAAAATTACATTATTGCCAACTCGCATGCGTTTTTGTTAAACCTGTCTTCTTGTAAGTAATCTGCTGAGCTTATTCTTTTACATAACCTAGCCTGTGGGCTAACATTGGAAAGGGATTTTATTCTTCTTTTAAATGACATATTTTAATATGTAATATCTTTCATAGCTTTTATAAAATATGACCAAAACTTACCCTATACCCCAAACTTTATATTGCAAATTACTGTCTCTGCTTATCTCAAATTCTACCAATTTTTACCTAAACATATTACAAAGGGCAATTCTCCGTATGCAATCTGTTTTATTTGCTACGGAGACACATGAAAATATGAAAGAGACTTTTAACAGAAAAAATATTGGAAAAGGGAACTGTAAAGTCAAAGTATTGCGAATCGCATCCTTTTAGTTAAACGTCAAATTCTACCATTTTTTTACGTAGACATATAATAAAGGGTAATGCCTTGTATGAAATCTGTTTTATTTGCTACAAGGCCAAGCCACAAATATGAAATAGAATTTTAACTGAAAAAATACTGGGACGCAATAGCTGTCACAGTCATGTGTTGAAGGGTACCGCAAAATCATGATTTTGAGACCCACGAACATTTTTTGTTAAACCTGTCTTTGTTTAAGTCATATGCCGAGCCTAACTTATACATTACCTGGTTGTTGGGGTATCATGAGTAAAGCGATTTATTTTTCTTTAAGGTGACCTTATGTAACATACAGATATCCTTTACAGTTTTCATGAAATAGGACAAAGACTTACCCAATACCCTAAAAGATTGCATTTCAAATTACGGCTTATCTTACATTCTACCATTTGTTTTTGCTCCATACAATACAGAAGGCAATATAATGCTTATATGAAATCCGTTTTGTTTGAAACAGACGTATGTCAAAATATGAAGTGAACTTAATTTGATTTAGTCGCCTCTAGGATCATATTTTTAGGGGTACACAGATACGGCAAATTTGCTGAAACATATAAATTTTTATCACACACGTCTTTATGAAAGAAGTCAGCCAAAATCATAGTCACGGATGATCTCGAAATATTATCAGCATCGTATATTAAATTATTTTGTTTCAAGTTTGTTTTATAAGATTTGACCTAAAAAGTTCTTATGTGGAACTCTAATTTAATATTTTTGGCAGAGCAATTTTTGAAAACTAATTATGGTATGTGTTCTACTCGTTGAAATGGAAATGAAAAAAGAAAGGTATTATACTGAATTATACAACCAACTGAATGACAAGCAAGGTGCGGAATTGAGCCTTTAAAGGTTTTGTTTTCTAAATTGTATCAATGAGCACAGCTAATTCAACAGTTTAGCTGATCCAATAGTCGTTTCTAAACATTACATCAAAATTACCTGGGCGTTCCTGAAGAAAAACTTGTATACATATATCAGAAAGCTGGACTTTCTTCATTAACAAAATATTATCGAATAGATATACCTAATATTTAGCTGCTCTAATTATCGTTTCTAAACTTCATATATTAGCATAAGTGTCTAAAGGTATGTCATATAGCTTGGCTTTCTTCATTAACAAAAATAGGGATATGTCCAATATTTAGCCGCTCTAATAATAATTTCTCAACTTCATAAATAAGCAGAAATTTAGCTAGCCATTCTTAAGTACTTTATACCTGGATATATCCGATATTTGGTCGATTTAATTAGCGTTTATAAACTTTATAAATTGGCTCAAGTTTAGCTGGCATTCTTCAGTAAAGTATTTTCAGGATATATCTGATATTGAACCAATCTAATTATCGTTTCTAATCTTTACAAATTAAATCAAAGGATGTTCTATAATTTAAAAGCATGTATCTGATACTTGATCGATCTAATTATTGCTTCTACACTCAGTATACTTTATAAAGTAGTTCAGATTTAGCTGGGGTGACATGTTCAAAATGTTCAAAATTTGGTAATAGCTTTTCAGTAATTGTGTGTCACTGAATGTGCAAATGATTTATTGTGAATACTGAACTGCGTAAAATCTCTGCGGTTTATGTTTCAATCTTGACTGGAGTGTCACTGTTTGTATAGGAAGGTACCCATTTGATCAGATAATTGGCCAGCCAACACTACCTTGCTTAGGTCTTGGGTGTATGTGTCATGGATAACAAGAAAATGATTGGCAAATATTTAGGATTGTCGTTTAAACTTGTTGTCTTAGCCTATGTAAACACCATGGAATGGAATAAGATACTCGCCAGCTGACTAGCCATGCAAAAGCAAGCAGAGATCCGGGGAGTGCCAAGCAGGGACATGACGGACAAAAGTGCAGGATTGTGTTTTAGCTTTGCTTTTCCTACCTTTCATGTTTGTTAAAACAAAAGAAAGTGGAGTAATACAATTTAATTTATGGTGCCACTTTTTTTGCATTTCAATAACAAATTATGTACGACCGAGAAATTAGTACTAAAATATACGATGTTCAAAATATTATAGGCATGAATCCATATTCATGCAATAGACCATTGACATCGAAATAACTATAAAACCAATATCTAAATCATGAAATAGATATCAATTAGCACAAGATCTGTTTCATGTGAAATGAATTATGAAAAGTAATGTATAAAATATAGTACATATAGCCGAAAAAATAATATAAAAATATGATCGTTTTCTCCACGTGGTCAAATTTTAAACGGCCGCACTTATGTACTAATTGTAGTTACATGATAAATCTCTAACATTGACAATTATGGGGATAAGAGATTTCCCTCCCCCCCCCTAAAAAATGTCATTTTTTTAACGTTAAAAGTAGAAGGTTTGTTATACAGTAAATATTATTGTGCTTTTTTGTATGTAGGCCTACGCGTGAATGTAGATGAACAAGATTGAGAGATTGGTTTACTTTAAATTCCCCGCACAATTTTCCATGTCAGGCCTTGTGATTAAGAACACACTGCAAAACTTGTCAATGGGCCGGCTGACTTATAAAAATTGAAAAAGATAATTAGTCAATGTCAAAATATTGCACATATGCAACATTTCTACTCAAGAACACTCCATCCATTGGAAGAACATGGAACAGGCTGTTCTTACATTCGGACTCATCATACCCTCCCCACCACAGCGCGAGCCATGAGCCGATTTAGGCCTATTTACAAAACCTGGTGAGTGTCGCACGTACCAGCTACAACTCTAAAAATGCTTAAAACTGGTGCATCAACGATTAGAAATAAGAATAAAATAAAAAAGACTCTGAACAGTACCTTCTGATAGTCTAACTACACAGATCAGCTGACAGCTGATCATCGTATAAAACATTCAATTTGATAATTTTGAATCTTCCAATTGCCTTGTTGCAACCATATTGTCAATAACTTTATTAAGAGAACCCGTTTTGCTGGTAAAATGAAATTACAAAACAATAAAAATTGCAAATAGTAATCTTAATATGCATTTATGATGGTAATACATCCACTATTCACCACAGAATCCTCCGTAAGAGCAGCAACTATGGGATTTTACAGTAATTGATGATCGTCATATTTAAAAATGGCCGCAACACCAGAACGAGGCTCTACCTGTGAGGGATCTGTATCCAAATTGATTTTAAAACAAACAAATATGCAAATGGTAATCTTAATATGCGTTTATGATGGTAATACATCCACTGTTCACCACAGAATCATCCGTAATAGCAGCAAATATGGGATTTTACAGTAATTGATGGTCGTCATATTTAAAAATGACCGCCACACCAGAACGAGGCTCTGCTTGTGAGGGATCGGTATCCAAATTGATTTTAAAACAAACAAATATGCAAATGGTAATCTTAAAAGGAATTTATGATGGAAATATCTCCTCTATTCACCACAGAATCATCTGTAGAGCAGCAACTATGGGATTTTTTAGTGACTGATGGTCGCCATATTTAAAAATGGCCGCCACACCAGAACGAGGCTCAACCTGTGGTGGCTCGGTATCCAAATTAATTTATATTATGATAATCTACGTTCGTACAAAATTTCATGCTTTTATCACAAAATGCACAATTGTTATGACAATTTTGGTTATGCCGCACCACTACATGGACAAAACAAAATAAATGATTTTTACAAACAAGTCAGTACTCTATAACAGACGTCTAAATGAGTAAACAAAAGTAGCAGACCTGAATCAAATAGCGTCAAAGGTGGCCCAAATATAAAAACATCATGATATGATAATCACCTGACTAACAGTGCACTCGGTGTTGATATATGCCCTAATTTCAAAGCTTCATTCAATATGCAAATGCATTTTTAATCAGTATCTTAGCTATAAACGTTATATTAGGCATTAATAAAACCAAGTATCGTTTTGGTACCAAGGGAGTCGGATGAAATTCAGTTATTCCAGCTCTGACATATATTACAGTCACGAAAGTGATAAGAAGCTGTACTGTCACCTAATTCCCAACATATTTATAAATACATTAAATATGATCTATTTAACGCATAAGTCGGATCCAATTCAGTGCCTCGATCGCCAAATTATAGAAGTTCATTAAAGATGCAAATGGGCAAATTATCTTGTCTCATACTAATCAAACTTTTGGCATAACTAAAGTGAAGTATGCCAATGTACCACTGAGGTCTCATTAAATCAAGTGCATTCAGCTTTTAGCTCACGTGTTCACATACGTGATCTTATGTCGCAGCGATGTCTGAGTGTCTGTGTGTCTGTCTGTGGGCGCGATATCTCAAAAATGGCTCATCAGATCAGAGTCAAATCTGGTATGCAAGAACTGTTTAGTTTTCGGTGGGTGTGGCTTGCTTACATTTACTCATTTGCATAATTAATGATTGGACATACATTGAGAACGACTGCACACAATTTGATGAGATTTGCTACAAATGATGATCAAAGCAAGATATATCAGCCGTTAAAGGTATTGAGGGATGACATGAAAGATAATTGCTAATTTGTATGTAATGATTTTTCCATATTAGGGATATATATCTGAATTGTCTGGATCACGTAACACTCCTACGTCATCAGATACCACTCCTACGTCATCAGTACTCAATCTCCACCTGGCAAACTTGCTACTCTTTCTTGTCATTATATAAGAAAGGCGGCCATTTAATGTCAGATTTATCAAATTGAAAAGAAAACGTGACGGTCCAAGTGGTAAAAGTGGATCTAAGCCTACCGGCTTTATTTCTTCATCATCTCAATTAGAGTATAATAATGTATGCAACACATTTTCTAGGTTAGGTTAAACCCTTATATCCCAAATCAATGAGATCAGGGTCAATTCTTCTCAAGACAGCATTTTGGGTATTTTCGAATCATTTGTTCATAATGGTTTAGTATCACCTTCTTTGGATACCTCTGTAAAGATTTTAAGAGATACCTGGGCTTCCGCGTCTTTTTCTTTGGCAGATACCCTGTCGTTTTCTGAAAAGTCATGTTCAGGTTCTAAAGTGCTTAAATAGATTGTAGTGACTACATTCCTGTTCCTCTCCCTAATGTCTATTTGTTTTCGGTATTTGCATTCTTTGTTGATGCCGATTGGGCAATAAAATATCAAATTGTGGTCCCAAAGTTCTATCGTGCTGAAATATTGCGCCTTAAAGCTTGGCCATGAAACTCCCTGGGCTAGTCATTTAGGGGTCAGGAAGATCTATCATAAAATTCTCAGTCATTTTTATTGGCAGGATTAACAATCCTCTTAAACTTGTAAAACATATCAAATGGTAGGAAAACCGATTCAGACTATTCCAAACGCCCCGTTACAGCCAATTCCTGCATTTCAAGAACCATTTAGTAGGATACTCATAGATTGTGTCGGGCCCCTATTATCTACCAAAAAAAAAACCAACAACAAAAAAAAAAACAAGAGCAGGAAATGAGTTCATGTTGACAATTATGTGTTCATCCACTCGGTTCCCAGAAGCCATACCACTGAGAAATATAAAGGCAAAAACTATAGTGAAAGCTTTAGTCACATTTGCCATTTTATTTTGCTTTCCTAAATATGTCAAGGTCCGATTAAGGCTCCAACGTTATCTCTGGAATCTTTCAACAAGTCATAGGTCAGCTAGGCATTAAAAGAATAGGTCCTCTGCCTGTCACCCAGAGAACCAGGGTACTGTCGAGCGATTTCATCAAACCTTGAAAAATATGATCAGGACCTACTGTTTTAACACTGAGAAACAGTGGGATGAGGGAAACGACTAGCAATCAAATGATCGACAATAACCCCTACACGTGATGCATCGTGAGCATGATCTCCTCTTGTTGATTTACCGGACCTCTGAAGTAGCCGTTCATCCTCTTTTGGTGAATGTATTTGTTTTAACGATTTCTTAAGTCATCAGCATTGAACGGACGTTGAATCTTGATCTTCATGCTCTATGACTTAGTGATTAGTTTAGTTTTTTGTAATAGATTTTATTTTCAAGATAATCGCTGACTTCGCCGTTCTTCCTCAAGGCACACTAGACATAGGTATTTGTGTAGCTTCATGCATGTCCAGCTTCTATGTTGTACCACCATGTGTTTCATAATTTTAATGTACGTGGTTCAAGACGGTCCTTTCTGAAATTGAGTGTATGCCACCTGGTAATTTTATTACCTTGAATGATTTTGATTATTTGGTTTTTTTGACGTCATATTACCCATGAACTTCATGTTGTCTGTAAATTTAGTTTTATTTACGATAAAAGATGATGCAATAATTTTGCTTGCAATGCAACCAAAATATCATAGTGTGTTATTTAAGAACTCCATGGTGTGCACCAAGGTAACAAGAACATAATAAGTGCAGTATGCACTTAGATATGTCAGTTCTTCTATCCATATACATACAATGGAGCTTTCTTTAATAAATGCATTCAGCCAGCTTGGCTTCTTAAGAAATGTGTGAGTAACAAAATATATCATATGTGAGCGATCAGTAAGAGATAATAATGGCATTGCCACTGATATCAGCTTGACCCAAATGAATCTGAATACGGTAAATGGTAGACTGGAAGATCCGTCGCTCGAGGAGGCTCTCTACGCTCCGTAGGGAGCGTCCTCGAGCGACGGATCTTTCAGTCTAGATAAATAGGTTCTAAATTATATTGATTTTCCAGCAGGCTTTATCTTTTATTTTTTTGACATCTAGGTCCAGACAAAGGATGGCGATTTCATTCCCGTCCCACCGATAGAAGGAACAATCGTCGTAAACATAGGTGCCACTATCCAGAGGTGGACAGCTGACAAGTTGGTTTCAAATGTAAGTATGAAAATTGACGCCAGGTGGACAAAAATTGGAGCTGCGTTTGACCATCCTCAAGATCTTCCTTCCATTCATGTATTTGCCCGATTCAATCATTAACTCGTACCCAAATGAGGGCCATGATAGTCTAAAGGCAATACCCACCTGATAAAACTTTCCTCAGGGAAACGTTAAACCTTCTCTTACCAAATCAAGAATAAATATCTTCGACATCGTGCAAATTTTGCTCCCTAAGAATCAAATTACAGAAATATTTGCCGAACTTTAAAATTCACAATGGCCGCCGTATCTGTATTAACTCTTCTGGGAAAAATTAAACGCCTTTTCTCAAAACTAATATGAGAGCTTTACTTATATCACTGATGAGCTTCAAAATGAGCCCCCAAAGCGGTCACAACAGAAAAGTGTCAGAAAAAATAACTCTCAATATGTCGCATGAGCTCATTCTTAATTTACCTTAAGGTAGAACGCACCTCGGGGACAGACATTCGGACTCTCAAACTTTTACAATTCTGTTCTGATATACCACATATGGTGGTTCATTTTAAAGCTCTTGGTGAAAGAAAACTTTTCACCGGCTTAGTTTTTCGAAATTGGAAATTTTTTATTTTTCTCCATAGAGTTAACACAGGGATGGCGGCCATTTTGAATTTCTAATATCGGTAAATCTTGAGTAATTTGTTTCTCTAGTACCAAAATTTGCACGGTGACCCCTTATTTTTATTCTTGATTTTGAAAGAGATTGGTTGAAAGATTCGTTGAGGAAAGTTAGAACAAAAGTTTAAGTCCTTGTAATTTTTACTGGAAAATTGTTTTCAAAATAGATTGGAATATTGCAAAATTATGAGTGTGATAACTTCACTAAACGAGATATGCCTCGATGGAAAAGTTCAAAGTTTACCCTACATTACGTCATTAAGGTTTCTTGCCATAAACTTCGTAGATTTTCAGTGAAACTTGCATTTTTTGTTCCACATCTGGTAGTTACATTCATCAGTCTAGGAAACTCCCATAAAATATTCTGTGTATCCCCTGTCATAAACCTGTGGTGCAGGTCTCTGTGACCAAAGGCGGAAGAGGGAGGTGTAATACTGCAGTGGTTCAAGTCTGTATACAGTGATGTAAGAACATAGTGTGTAGAGAGATGAGCACAGAGATCTCTGTTTCGGGGTCTTAACTTTGTGCCAGTATCAGTGACTGCAAATTTCTTGCTTTTAATGGGCAGTGTCGTTTACAGTCTTTGAGCGAAACTTTAAAGAGAATGGAAGGGCCGTGAGTTGAAAAGCGTCGAATATTTGGTTTTTTGACGTACGAGAAGGTAGGTATGAACGAACAAGAGATAGCTCTTATTGACGTCGTAAGGCACCAGTGAAAAAGTTAGTCATTGCAGTTTTACCAACAATTATTGAATTCTGCCCTAGGTTCACCGTGTCGTCATGCCAACAACCGATGAAGTCAAGCATTTGAGCCGATTTGCTATCGCCTTCTTCTACAACTCGGACAACGATTACGTTGTGACCTGCATCGATGGCAGTGACAAATACGAGCCAATAACAATGGCTGAATTCCTGAATCAAAGACTTGAGACGGTCTATCTGAAATGAATGCTGATCGCAGGGCTCGGACGACTGATCGGCGGCTACTAACTTCTTAACACGTCTCATTTCTGCAGTATTCAGAAATCAACTTGATCTTTAACACATTTAATCGTTCCAGTAAACATGAAATTATTGGAAAGGTGTTCATTTCAGTTCATTTTGCCAAATTTCCGATTCTGTAAAGCGTAGGACATTGTGAACCAGCATAGTGGTTGTAGTAATTTATGAATTTTAACGTATAGCTGACTTTATCGCGTGGTCACAGAACCAATCACTTGTATGAATATGCCACCTCGCACCCTTTCAAAGCATAGCCATGATCTTGGGGTGGCCTGTGTGCTTCAATTTTGAATTTTTAGTCATGAACCTATCGTCGACACATTTATAACAAAATGATCTTCAAACAATTCTAATGTACACAGAGTGCATCTTGAACCCATAGCATAGGTGTCCTTGATGTTAAATGTTTGGTCTTCACATTTGGCGAAATTATGCATTGAGCGTGCAATAACTTTGTGTTATTAGAATTTGACTGAACAATCGTTGTTAACCCTTCGTTGCCGTTCAGTTTTTCATAATGTTAGCCTGTTCATATACCATTGCAATAAAGATAAAATGTTTGTTCTAATGTCGACTTTGATTATAGTGAAAATATTTTTTGTGTCCCTCCCTCCCTCCCTCCCTCTCTCTCCCCCCCTCTCTCTCTGTACATATCTCTCTAGCTGATCTGCCAATACAGTCATGACGTCATAGAGGGCAGGACAGGACACTTCGAGGAGCACAGAAATGCATGCACCCGTATAATGTGTATTCTGCACTGTTTATTAAAGTCAATAATTTTACCAAAAAAATGAAGCAATTAAAACGTCATCTACTCTACAACTTTCAAAGGGAGTAAACACAAGTAGTAGACCTGAAAGTTGCTTTCCTTTATAGCATCTAAAGTGTTCCCGAGGCACATTCTACCTATTGAAGTGTTAGTCATTTATGTCTATATGCGTACAAATTCAAATCAGATAATCAGCCTTTGGTTTCCTAGAGGTATTCACCTTTTTATCTCTGAAATTTATTGTTTGTGCATGATCGGGCAAAAAATGTTCTGCGGAAAGAGGACATTCAGATCAAGTGGAAATTTTCTTTTACGAGTTTTTCATTGAGTACATCGACCATCAATTGCACAAAAGAGGTTAAAAATATGATGGTATGAGCTTGAGTGCTTCTGAACTCTACAATGTGTGGGAGGGTCTCAGTCAGAAAAATGTACGGTTGTTGGTTCGAACCCAAATGAAAACACCGTATTTAAGATGGCTGCCACCGCTAACACTGACACCTGTCACGACGCAAGGGATCATCAGCTATCAAACATCTTGGCCACCTTGAACAACCTATCATCACAAGTTGCATAGCTAGTAAGTCTTGAAAGCAAGCTAGATAACCTACAAACTTCTGTCCAGTATATGAGCAGCTATTTTGAAGAATATAGAACACAAATTACAAAAGTTGAACAGCAAAACAAAGAACTGACAGAAAAACTGAATGTTACGCAACAAAAATTGCAAACAACAGAACGAGAAGTCCAAGACCTACAGCAGTACACCAGACGCAACAATCTGGAAATACATGGAATTCCAGAAAGTGCCAATGAAAACACAGAAGAAATTGTGAGGAAGGTTGCGGCTGTTGTTGGAGTAACTATCAAAAGTGCCGATATCGACGTGAGTCATCGTCTGCCTACAAAACAGACGCATCAAGACCAACAACGCCCGGCACCTATCCTCGTAAGATTTGTTCAAAGAAACCTGCGAAATACCTTCTATGAGGCAAAGAAAAAGCTGAACAGGCTGACAAGTAAAGATTTGAACATCAAGGGAGCGAACGACAACTCTTACGCCATTATATTAACGAACAGTTAACAGCCCAGAACAAAAAACTCTTCCACGAGGTAAATGTGAAACGTAAGCAGGTCTGATGGAAATACATTTGGACATTCAATGGAAATATTTATGCCAGAAAGGACAAGGGACTCAGACACGTATGTATCAAGTCAATGGCCGACCTAAGACACATTCACTAATCAAGTTCACTATTCGACCTCTGCAATTACCATTTCATTCACTGACAATTCAGCATGGCAGTTCCCCCCGACGATATTGACGACGTTCATAAATCAATATGCAACTCCTACTCCGTAGATGAATTCAACACAAACTTTCCAGGAAATTGCTCTCGGAATCATCTCAGTTTAATCCATGTAAACATTCGTTCACTCAATAGACATTTCGATGATTTGGTTCAGCTCAAAAACGCTCTCACTACACCATTACATATTATCGCTCTGTCGGAAGTTTGGCAAGTGGAAACTCCTTCTCTGTTTGATATCCCAGACTACAACCTTATCTTGAAACAGAGACAAACATCTGGCAGACAACATGGAGGTGGTGTTGGCGCCTATATTCATTGTAGTATGAAATATGAAATTCTCGACGACGTTAACATTTTACATTCAGAATCTTTATGGATAAAAGTAAATATGAATCGAACAAATATTATTCTGGGTATTGTATATCGCAAACCAGGCACTCCTGTTGACGCCTTTACGGAGGATATTGAAAATGCACTGTACAAGGTTAAATCGACAATGTGTGATTGTATATTGGTAGGTGATTTCAACATAGATTATTTAAAGCTCACCAGCCCGCAGGTCTGTAGTTATAACAATACTCTTGCCAGTCTTAACTTTAAGCAACTTATTACCGTTCCAACTCGTATGACAAGCCATTCAAAGACAACTATTGACCATGTATACTGTAACTTTACAGACCGTTTTGTAAATTGTGGTGTTATTACAGCTGATGTTGCGGACCACTTCCCAATATTTGCTACCTTTAAAAACTTACTTTCAGTCTTTGAGAGTCCTCACCAGGTATCAGCTCATATACGGAGTTTTGTTAATTATGACAAAGCTCTTTTTCAAAGAGCGTTGTTTGATATAAACTGGGACACAGTTCTGTCAAGCAATGATGTTAATAATGCCTACAACAGTTTTGCAGATATTTTCACTGATGTTTGTATGGAATTTGCCCCATTGGTCACTAGGAATAGAAAGAAAACCAAGTCCAGAAATATGGATCACAAAAGGGTTAAGGAAGTCAATTTATACTAAATATAGGATATACCGGAAAGTAGTTAAAAGTAATTTCGAGCCCCTTTTAAAAGCTAGATTTAATGTCTACAGGAATATTTTGACGTCTTTAATAAGGAAGTAAAAAAAATGTATTATTGTGATAAATTCAGTGATAGTTGTACAGATTCAAAAAAATGTTGGAAGCTTATTAATGAGATCCTTGGGAAAGCAGGTCAAACAAGTACTAATCTTCCCAACAAAATCATTGACAGTACAGGGATTATTACCGACCCTTCACATATTGTTCAGAAGTTCAACGATTTTTTCTCTCACATTGGTAGTAACTTAGCTGATAAAATCACAAGAAGTACCAGCCACAGAAACTTTCTCAAATCACCTCATTCCACTAGCATTTTCTTTCATCCAGTAACAGCTGAAGATGTAATCAGCGAGATTTTGTGCCTTCATCCTGCCAAGTCATCAGGACATATTTCTGCTCGGTTACTGATATACGCTGCTGTGGTTATCTCAAAACCCTTGTCTCATATCATTAACCTTTCTCTCCAGCATGGTGTCTCTCCCGATTCTCTCAAGATCGCAAAAGTCATTCCAATCTATAAAAAGGGATGTCCACATGACGTTAACAATTACCGTCCAATTTCAATTCTCCCCCGACTGAGCAAAATTTTTGAAAAAATCATCAACAAACAATTGGTTTTATTCTTAGATAAGCATAAACTTATTCATCCCCATCAATATGGTTTTAGGAAAAACCACAGTTGCAAACTGGCTCTTATCAATGTTGTTAATGATATGTTACGCAATCTTGATGACGGCAACATTGTGCTTGGAATTTACTTAGACCTAAAGAAAGCTTTTGACACTATTGATCACAAGATTCTTATTGACAAACTCCATCTGTACGGCATTCGAGGAACAGCTTGTGATTGGTTCAAGAGCTACTTGACTAATAGAAAACAATATGCAGTGCATGTAATTATGTTTCAACTCTTAGTCCCATTGGCTATGGTGTTCCTCAGGGATCAATTCTAGGGCCCATTCTGTTTCTTATTTACATTAATGATCTCCCAGATTGTACGTCGTACTTCACTTCCAAGCTCTTCGCTGATGACTCTGATTTTTTCCACTCCTTCACAAGTAATACACTTGATATTAACGATACCAACGTTGAATTTAACAACATTGTGAACTGGTGCTCAGATAACAGTTTGACCATCAACCAGGACAAAACAAATTATGTTATTTTCTCTACTTATCATCGTTCTTACGTTAAAAACGGACAGATTAGTATCGATTCAAATGAGATTAGTAACGTTGAACATGTTTCACATCTTGGAGTAGAGATTGACAGCCACTTGTCCTGGAAACATCACATTAATAAAGTCTGTACAAAAATCAGTCCAAAAATTGGTTTATTAGCAAAAATCAGACACTTAGTTCCAAAACACATCCTTATTATGCTCTATAATGTTTTTATTCTTCCTCATATTTCATACTGTTTGGAGATATGGGGAAGCACATACCATTCCGCTTTACTCCCTATCCACAAACTTATGAAAAAGATAGTTAGAATTATTACCTTTAAGTCACCCACTACTCCAAGTGAACAGTTCTTTAAGGAATTAAAAATTTTGAACATATACAATCAGTTTGAATATCAGATTGGGATTTTCATTCATGACCTTTTGTCAAGTAATCCACCCCATAGCGTCAATGACTATTTTACTTGCCTACTCACAAATATACCACTAGATCAGTTTCTAACTCGTCCTTTCTATTACCAAAATGTAAACTTCACCTTGGTCAATTTTCTTTCAGTTATCACGGTGCTAAAATTTGGAATAGGCTTCCACTTTCCATAAGGAACATTTCACATCGTAAACAGTTCAAGCATGCCCCAAAATCTTTCATTATCAATAAATCGTGATTTCCTCGTGTAAGTTTTGCCCACTTTACTTTTTCATTTGTATTTAAGACTATGTTATTGTTCTTTTGGGAGCCAGATTTACATTAGCTTCACATAAGCTATTTCTAGCTCCCCGTCACATCTCTTCCCTACGTTCTAAGCTTATGTATTTTTGTAATTCAAGATTTATGTTTTTTTTGTTCCATAGGATAAAGAATTACATCAACATGTAAGTAGTAAAGACAATGGGCAATGGAACTTTATAAGAAATGTGACGAATAAATTAATAAATAAATATTAATGACAAAACTACTAGCACAAGTCGTTCTTTTGAGAAAATGATGAAGGGTGTCTCATGTGAAATGTCATGAAGGTCGATGGCCTTAGATGACGCCATGCTTGCTAAATCATTAATCCTTTAATCTGAAAAAACACACAAATATTTAATTAAACGCTTCTTACGTCATCCAGTCGTCCTAATTAGAGATAGAAGAGGAAGTAGGCCTCCCTCTACTGTCCAAGTTCTAATAAACATGGCATCACTAGTACAGGCCAAACGATTATTTCATTTCTGCTCTATCTACATGTAGGTACAGACCCAGGATGGTGAGTTCATTCCAGTCCCACCAATAGAAGGAACAATCGTCGTAAACATAGGTGACTTTTTGCAGAGGTGGACAGCTGATGAACTGCTTTCAAACGTGAGTATGAAAATTGACTCTTGGACAAAAAGCGAAAAAAAATTATGAGCTGCATTTTGACCATCCTGACGACCTTTATTGGCTTCATTCATTTATTCATTCACTCCTTCATTAATTCAATTATAGCTGACAAGAGAGTTATGAAGTCGTCTGGAACCCCGGGAAATATTTATTGGACCCCAAATTAAAAAGCAAACACAGGAAAACAAAAAATGTTCCTGCAATGTGCATTCTTAAGTTTTCGACAAAGAGTGAGGGCCAAACGAGCTGGCTATCATCAGGGTCATGAGACAGTTTTCCGAACAGATAACTACGATTAAAATCAACATCAATATTATCTTGCGGTTAAATCTCATCAAAAACCAAACGTGTTAAGCTGCGTAATGTTTTTTCAATGTAATTTTAAAATGTAGCGTCACAAATGTAGTAATTATTGCGGGAATATCGTTTTGAAAAATCATCAGTAACCTAACAAAACTAGCTATATATTTTCATTAAAAGTTAACTCTTGACCGCTACTGTGTCATTTGAAATTGCTCAGTGAACTCCAGGCTCTCATATACCATGCCTGGTACAGGTCTATGTGATCACAGGATCAAGGTTGTAATAATGCAGTGGCTCAAGTATGTATACAGTGATGTAAGACCATTGATTAGCGTATACAGAGATGTGCAAAGAGATCTCTGTTTCGGGGTCGTAACCTAATTGTGCCTGTATCAGTTCCTGCAAATTTCTTGCTTTTAATGGCCAGTGCCGTTTACGGCCTTTGACTGACGTGCACAGAGATCTATGTGACGAGGTCTGAATTTTGTATTTGTATCAGTGTCGGTATTACATAACTGTGTACAAAGACATGTGACGGAACCTGGATTGTTTGATTGTAAAGTCGTCATTCTTAACTTTAAGTGATAAAAACGAAATCCTGCGAGCTACATGCCCTATGCGTAATAGTCCCTTCTAGATTTAATAGAACGGAAAATTAATTGTTGTCTTTCGATTCCAAACTGTAGACAGCTTTCAGTCATCACACCCATGTTTCAAACTTGCATCAGTGAAAACGTTTATAAATTTCACATTCGTGTACAGTCTTGCACTGATAGACCTGATACTGGCCGATACAGCTCACAAAAGGTTATCAAAAATTACACACCCTGTTATGGGGATAGTTAAACTTACTTAGCGGTGGGAGCAACAGGGCTTAGTGAATGGTTGATGGCGTTCTCAGTCTCTACCAGATGTGAACTGAATGTGCTCATTTTACAACAGGTTCATTAACAACAGTACGCTTCATAAAACAATCAGATATCCGGTATGTCATTATATGTAGCATTTTCAACTTTCGCGCAGTACTCTCATAGTATATTTATTTAATATGAAAATTTATCATATACCTATGCCCTGTATTGTGTCTGTACTGAGTTCAGTGACATGATTTATCACGTTGATTTGCATGTCAATAAAGTGATACGCCTTGTTGATTTGCATATGAAAGGAATGATCAGCGCGTCTTTCTTTCATTCAATTGAATATTTGCATATGAAAAAGTGATACGACATGTTGATTTACATAACAAAGCCTGATACGGCCTGTTGATTTGCATACCGGACTACTTACATGGTGGCGCCCTAATCAAAACAAACCATGGTACCCGTCTATGATTTTGACTTTGACTTTCATTACGATATCATGTCCGATTTCCAAAAGTGGCAGGGTTTTGAAGCATAAGGAAATGCGGGGTAACAAAATTAAACACATGTTTTGATATCGGATTAACCTGCTAGTAGTGCTACCAATTTGAACAAATTGAAGAGCAGAGCATCACACCGTACGGGCACTGACAGATCGATGACCGACCAGCTGTTCCGTCCGTGCATAAGCACAGACGCGCAGACGACAAGCAAAAGTGCTATCGGACATGTCGGAGGACCGGCAAATTCAAAAGCACAACTTTCAAAAATATCGTGTATTCATGGTAAATGCGTTCTGAAAAATAATACCAAACACAACACTTGCATGTACCGTACCGATTTTGAAGTAAAATGAACTTCATTTTACATAATTTTCATTATCTGAAATATTTTGTGGTTTTCATGAGACACCGGTATAAGACGGTCACTATAACAACAACCTTGCCATTCCACCATGTCTGTCAGCGAAAACCTGCAGGAGCTTTTCAGTCTGTCAGATTTGTTAGCTGCGGAAGAAGTTTTTGACAATTTACCACCCCAACCCGAACGACAACATCAACGGTATGTAGAGTTTACTGATAGTGACCGGGAGGAGTTCGTCAGTCTTCAAAAAAAGAAAAATACCGTGCGAAACACCAACACGGCTACCAAACAGTTTCAGCTATGGTTGAATGCTATGAGGCCAAACGAAACCCGCCGAATATGTGACATCCCTCCTGCTGAGCTTGATGACTATCTGGCAGCGTTTTTTTAGGGACTCGCCAGAAGGACGGCAGCGACTATGAGCCTGATACACTTACCAATAATCAAAGAGGTATCGATCGGTTTTTAAAAGACAGCGGCTACGGGTTTTCCATCATACGCGATAAGTTGTTCGAGAAGTCGTGAAAATACCTCGCAGCCAAAGGAGTAGAACTGAAAAAGCACGGAATGGGAAACAAACCAAACGCAACCGACAGACTGACTGAGGAAGAAGAAAAAATTCTCGTTGACAAGGAAGTTATCGGCCGATCAACCCCTAGGCCCTGAAGCTCTCTTCAATGCAGTGTGGACTAACAACACCAAAATGCTCGGTTTCCGCGGCGGGCAAGTAAATCGTCAGCTGAAATGGGGTGATATAATGCTGAAGAAAACCGCCGGCGTCCTAGAATATCTCGAATTCAACGAGCGGGAAACAAAAACGCGATGGGGGCAAACAGGAAGCTAAACGCGACCGTTTAACCCCAAGATATTTGCAACACCCAACACCATGAACAGCTGTCCGGTCGAGACTTATCGTCAATTCGCTCGCCGTCGTCCCCAAGAAATGAACACTCCGGACAGTCCGTTTTATCTCAGTATTAATTACACCCCCACGACTCATATTTGGTATAAGAAAAATCTAATGGGTCAAAACAAGTTGGCTAATGTTGTGAAAACGATGTGTAATAAAGCGGGAATCTCCGGGAAGAAAACTAATCACAGCATGCAAAAAACGGCCATAACAAATTTGCTCCATGCCGGGATTCCCCCAACTCAAGTGCAGCAGTTGTCTGGACACCGTAACGTTCAGAGCATAAACAACTACGCTGTAGCGTCGCTCGAGCAACAAAATGAGATGTCCAACATACTATCTAACAATAACAAAGAAGAAACAGCAATTGTTCCATCATCGGGAAATGTGACAGAAGCAAGACCAGCAAATCCACCATTTCACAAGTACCAAACCCAGGCAGCAGATACAGCGGGTATATTCAGCGGGGCGGTCATTTACGGCGGTTCATTCACTATTAATGTTGCCACGTCCACGTTCAAGTCTCAACCACGCAAACGTCGTAGGGCCGTGATATATGATTCTTCGAGTTCTGACAACTCCCAAGACTGGTGATCTTCCGAAACCAGATTTTTCCAATTTCGTTCGCGCTCGTACACGTTGGACTCAAACATGTGACTGTTGTGTTTCATTGAAGTTGAATTTGAAATTGCCGTGTTTGTTTCTTTCTCGCCAGTTTAATGACTCTTCCAGATCAAATATCAATTTAAAAAGATTTTATTCGTGATTTTGTTAAAATGGTCCATCCGATTTTAATTGAAATTTTAACAAAAGTTTTCCGATTGCATGCGTATGTGGAGGATATATCATTGTCAACAATGTCGTTCCCGATGTAGTAATAAATTCGTGAGCTGTTCAGCCTGAGTTTCGTAGTTATTAAATAAATTTTAACTTACATCGATGCAGTGTCTGTGTAGTGAATAAACCATCTAAGATGGTTCATTTTCTCTGTGAAGGAAACTTCGGTAGATATCCTACATGTTTGTGACAGAGTTCAACCATTTCTCTGCTCAACCGTAAAATAATTGTCAATGAGCCAGCTGATTGATTACGTCAGACGCTTGTATATCAATCCGCCATAGCGAGATGACGTAAACAAATGTAGTCCATCAAGAAAAACCACAGTGAAACGTATCATATTTTAAAATTCAAGTTTATTAATTCAATAACGTGGGCATAGGTATATGATAAAGAGGTTATCCCTCGATATCACCTCTTGGTGGGGTCGCATTGCTGCTCGTACGGTTGTGGGCCGCATCACACTCGTCTTCGACTCGTGTGATGCGGCCCACAACCGCACTCGCAGCAATACGACCCCACCAAGAGGTGATATCGAGGGATAACCTCATAGAGTTGTTTATCAACTTGATACTACTCAATGCTTCATGGGGCAATATCTATCAGATCAACATCTGTAGCACGTTTCATCGAATTTAATGGTGTAATTTTTGAGTAATATCACTAGTTACAAAGTTCATTCAATTTGCAAATGAACCCTTATTTAACTTGACACTGCTCAATGTTTCATAAGACAATTAAATATTTATCAGATCAATATCTGTATTAGGTTTCACTAAATTTGGTGCCGTAATTTTGGAGTAATATCACTAATTACAACGTTCATCGTATATGTCAATGAACCCCCTTAATTAACTTCCTAATACTAAATGCTTTATAACACAGTCAGTCATTTGTCGGATCAGTATCTGCAGCATATTTCATCAAATTGTGCGCAGTTCTGTGAGAGTTATATGACAAATCAAAAACCTTCATAAAATATGCAAATGAGCTATCTATTAACTTGCGCTGCCCAATGATTCTAAGTACAAATAGACAATTAACAGATCAATATCTGTAGCTGGCTTCATCGAATTGGGTGCAGTAATTTAAGAGTTAAATACCTAATTACAAAGTTCATTAATATGCAAATGAACCTTTAATTAATTAACTTCACACTACTAAATGCTTTACACCACAGTTAGATATCTGTTGGATCAGTATCTGAAAATTTCATCAAATTTGGTGCAGAGTTATATGACTAACTTAAAAAAAACTTCATAAAATATGCAAATGAGCTATTTATTAACTTGACACTGCCCAATGCTTCTCAGTACAATTAGATATATATCAAGTCAATATTTGTTGCAGATATCATCAAATTTGGTGCAGGAATTTCAGAGTTATGTCAATAGTTACAAAAGTTCATTAAAAATGCAAATGAGCAGATAATTGACATGACACTCACAGTATCATTACAATGTTCTGAGATAGTCATCTGTTAAAAGTTTCAAGACATTTTGTGCAGTATTTGTTGATATATGTCGACAATGTCATTACTGTCTCTATAGGAAACCGTATAAAAACCATCACATTTCATAACTTCATTAATATGCAAGCCAAACTAACCAAATCTAATCAGTTCTTGCAATTTGCATATGGTACCTGTCTACAAAAACTGATCTGAACCATTCAGACGTTTTTGAGTTATCGTGTAAACAGACAGACAGACAAAAACACTCACACACACACGGACAGACAGACAGACATCGCTACGACATTAGCTCACGTGTGTGAAAACGTGAACTAATAAAACGAATAGAGGACGTGTGCTGAGAGATAACCAACAAATACGACCGATGGTATTTTGACGAAGGAGAAAGAGAGCATGCACCAGCAACATGTACACCTTATTACAGGCAATTGATCGACATCCACGATGAAGTCGATTTTGGACGTCAATTTTACTGGCAATTATATTTAATTCTACCCCAGGTTCACCGTGTCGTCATTCCAACTACCGATGACAGCAAGCATTCGAGCCCATTTTCTGTCGCCTTCTTCTACAACCCGGACAAAGATTACTTGATGACCTGCATTGATGGCAGTGACAAATACCAACCGATAACAATTGCTGAATTCCTGAAAAAGCTTGATGAAGTCTTTCTGTTCTGAGTGGCATTTGCAGTGTTAAGGCAACTAATGGAAAGCTGTTAAAATATCATCCCTGGAATAATGCTGCACTCACATTTGAACACAGCCTGACCAACTTGGGGGAGGGGGGGGGGGTGAAGTACTTCTTTTTAGTGCTATCCTGCATTTAAGATTTTGAAATTTGGCTAATTTTCATATATTGAATGTAAAGTACATAATAGCAATGCTTTCCGTAAAGTACATAATATCCGTGAGTGCGTGCGTGCATGCATGCATGCATGCACGCACGCGCACACATACACACACACGTACATACATACATACGTACATACATACATACATACATACATACATACATACATACATATATATATATATATATATATATATATTTATCACATGAACTGGCCCGAATTTCCACCTTTGTGACGTAGAACAGGACGGATAAGAAATCCGAATTACCCCTGTTGTACGTCATCAACCGGAACTTTTTTCTTTCATGGTACCGTTCATACATGATATGCAGGCGTCGCGACACGAACAGATTTGTTGTGATCGATGCCGTGCTAGCTCGCACGTTATTTTTACAAAAAGGTGACCCGATAAATCAAGACATGGAAACATAGAAGGCATATTTGTCCAACGAAATTTCAAGTCGCTAAAACAATAGCTTTTCCCGAGATACCGCACTGACGATCGTTATTTTAATCGCTCAGTAACGTCTCGGCTCCAGTCGAGTCGCGTGGACGTCGTACCTGGCGATCCCGGTTGGCGATAAAACCCGAAACCTACACCTCAAACTGAATAAATGAGTATAGTATAATCTTCGGGAAAGCGACATAGGAGGCACAAGCCTAAAGTCATTCGACTAACAACGATCAATTTCTTTAATGACACAAAAACTCCGTAAAGTCTCGCTCGGAATCAAACTTGCAGCGCGGCATAGTATGCTGTAGCGAAGACATAAGCTGTCGAGCTGTGTGCAGCGCTGTAGAATCCCATGTACTTCGAAAGTTGACTCAGACAACACTCAAAACAGAGTTTCCGTCAACA
>LD353177.1:63986-74895 GCA_001465055.1 Ptychodera flava
TCCTAATGCAGTAAAAGCTCATATCTCTTCAGAGGGTAGATTTCAGAGAGGAAAGAATAGGTAGATAATTTGACGTCAACAAATTTCAAGAGTTACAGCTAGTGGGCCTGAACGATGCATTACTTTATTTCACCCCTAAATTGACTGATCCTTAGCTTCGCTTTACATAGAAAGAGCCTGGCAACAGGTTCAATATAAGTCAATTAAGTTTCTAGGGGGGTGGGGGGTTTGGGGGGGAAACTAAGGGAATTAAGTTTTTTATCCTACATTGAACTTTTGACGTCGCCCCTAATTTACCGACTCTTTCTCTTTGTCTTTGTCTATCGATCGAACTACTTTCATCCTCAACGTTCTGTCCTAATTTGTCGGATTACTGTATTGTATAGGCCTACTGGTGACCTCTTGTGACGTGTTCCGCCCAACGAAGGCACATACATGCCAGGTCCCAGTATCGTAAACCAAAACGGACAGTTTGTGGGATGTTTTGCGAAACGTCAAATAAATCAATGGTCATGTAGGTCATTCTCAGCATGAAGAGAGATACTTTCTGAAGACAAAGTTTGCCTATTTCAAGGCAGGGAAATCAAGACAATGGCAATGGCAATAAATACTTTATGTGTTTCGTTCGGTTGAATGCGATATTGAATATTATATTATGTTATAGCTTTGTCAGTACCAGTCACGGTGAATTTTGTGACGTCGTACCCCCTGATCATTACCCATAATGAATCCTGTTATCCAGCATTGTGGCCCCACAGCGAGCATAACAATACAAGATTTTTGTTTGTAAACGACTTACGCACTGTGCATTTAAAATGGGGGGAAATTATGGGGTAAACCATGTAACACATAAAACGATAAAATCTTGATAATGGTGCACAATATCGATAATAATATTTTACTGAGCAGTTTATCGAATATTTGAGTATCCAAAATGCACCTGTCGTCTGCTCTGTCTGTGGAAATTGGAGTTTGGCATCCGACGAATGTGCCCGCGGGAAAGATATTTGTGACATATTTCTCTGTGGGTAGGTGAGCAGTTTTCAACAGTAGGGGGTAAGGTTGTTATTTCAAACATATTGTGTTTGTGGCTTCAACCTTGAACGTTCTTTTTCAGTCTTGTCGCTCTGCTAATGCCTTTCATTGAAAAAGCGGCGACGTCTCGGCTCAGTCTGCACAGGGCCAAACGGTATTTAGGTCATAGGTTCAAAAGGTTGTCCTAATAGGTAAGGGGCATGATTACTTATCCAACATGTATCAAAGATGACAAGTGTTCTCTGAAGGATTGGAATCAAGAGCAATATGGCACAAGATCACTAATTTTCCATAGGCGACCATGTTAGCGTTGAGCTATTGAGCTTTGAGCTCAGTTTTGTGTTTAGCGTGTGTTAAACCTTATACTACGAATACATTTTGGTGGAAGTTGTTATTATGTCTATAACTCACCGTAAAATAGTTTGTTTACATCCGATAATCGCTAGGTCAAAGGTCGAACAGGCGCGTCGCGCGTCTCCCGTATTCGGGACTCCGCGTACTAAAGACGGAAAGTTATTGGACGGTCAAACTCCCATAGGTTACGGCAGTAGGTGTATATATATATATATATATATATATATATATATATATATATATATATATATATATATATATATATATATATATATATATATATAGCTGTATGAAGAATATAGCAAGTATAATCAAATCTCATAATAAGAGGGTAATCACCGGACATCAGCCGAAGGATCAACCAGCTGATTGTCATTTCCGGGTCAAGTCGGCATTCCCCTTGAAGGGTAAATGTCAGGTCAAAGGCGTGGTTTACGAGGCCAAAGTATCACGGAGGAAAACGAGGAGAAGGTTTAGATCGGCCTCACTGATTACCTTCAAGACGCGCTACACTAACCACATGCAATCGTTCCGTAACAAGAAATTTTAAAATATTACAGAGTTATCAAAGTTTGTATGGAACTTCAAAAGTAAGGACCTGGTCTTTTATATTTTGTCTCAAGTATTGACAAAGCATCGAGCTACTCTAACATAAACAAGCGATGTAATCTTTGTATATCAGTAAAGCTGCACATTATCAATGCTGACAAATCAAGACTGTTAAACAAACGCTCTCAGTGGGTTTCAAAATGTCGTCACTAAAACAAATATTATTTATCGAATTTTAACACCACCTATAAATAGAATATTACGTCCCAATCAGTTATATAAGAGTGCCGAGCTAGGAATCCTTCCACTTCTGTCTTTTGATTGCAGGATTATGGTGGCCTGGAGTTGTCATCACTAAAAACACGTCTATTTTATTAGCTTATTTTGTTTTATGTCAAATATTATTAACAAAAGAATTCGTGCTAAATAAAGTAATATCGAAACAAAAGCGATAAACTATTGCAATTAAGAAACAATACATTTGCAAAAAATAATTTTTTTTTGTTTCTTGAAAAGGAAATAAAATCTACTACTAGAGATTGGAAACAAAAATCGTTTGTTTTATCGTTTTATTTTGATTAAAAAAGCAGGAACATTTCAGTTGATACATTTTTTTAAAGAAAAACCATAATTGAAATGAAAATATAATAAGGCAAAATTAAAATGAAAAACATTTCAAGTGAAATAAAAAAAATAAAGTTAAATGAAAACATAAAAGTAAAAATTGAAAATAAAAATTCAAAGTAAAATGAAAATGAAAAGTAATTTCAAAGTAAAAAGAAAATTTAATTCAAAGTAAAATGAAAACAAAATGAAATGTATTTCAACTATAACCGACAGTTGTCATAGTAGACTAGCATCCTTCTCGGTTCCCATAGAGTTACATGCAGGATTATTTTTTGTTTCTTAAAAAAAGTTTCAACTGAAATGTTCCTGCCTTTTAAATCAAAATAAAATCATAAAACAAACGACTTTTGTTTCCAGTCTCTAAGGTTTGATTTTTTCCTTTACAAGAAACAAAAACAAATTATTTTCTCTTATTTGCAATAGTTTTTCGAGTTTTTTTTCGATATTACTTTCTTTAGCACGAATTCTTTTGTTAAAAATCACTTTTAAAATAATATTTGACATAAAACAAAATGAACTAATAATTTAGACGCATTTTTGTTGGTGACAACTTCAGGCCATCATACAGGATGCATGAAACTTAAAGTGGCACTCCCACTTGGTAACATTTGTAAAACACATGTTTTAATTCCAACGATCGATATTTGATGTGGCGACTGCGCGCGGATCGCGAGATATCGATAAATACATGTCCTCAAAAAAGTAAAAGTTTGAATTCGGTGGCCCACCTAAATTCAGCTTCCGAACATCAAACGTTCGGCACTTGGGCCATTGTCAACTAAGCTAGGGAGTACGAGTCTACGCTGACACTGCTGTACGCCATAGTACCACTCAGCTCGCGTCGGTGATCGGTCATGCCCCGTGGGAGAAAGCCGAGTCTTACTGACTCGGCAAAAAAAAAGAAAAAGAAAGTTTGCTGTTTCCACCAGAATTCGCATAGGTGACTAGTATAGCCGCTGGGAAAACTATCGGGAGCGCCTCGACATTCTTACCCATTGATAATCTATGCATCGATGGTCTGTGACTCAACTCTGGTCGCAAACAGATTAACCCTTTCTAAAGGAAAGCTATCTACCTATTTAGAGTACATTTGACTTAAACCAAACCAACATTTCATCACAGATACACCCTGGATAATCGCGGTCGGCACATCTAAGTATAACACATCGTTGCCTTGCTAAGAGCGCACTTTACGGATAGTCGACTCGAGTCGACAATGCAATACGGTGGCAATGGACACAGGATTTCAACATTTTGAAACTGAATATGGCAAAAACTACCTTGACGTGGTAGGAGATAATGTCAGAGATATAAATCTGAACTGTATTTTTTCTTGCATATTCAAATTTGAAAAATTTTTACGAAATGGAACTTAGTTTTCGGCCGACAGGCTGTCGCAGCACTGGCAGATGACAAAATGTAGTCATCAGAGGCGGCTAATAATTTACATGTGAAAAAATGATATCTTTGTGGTTTTGGTTAGAAATATAATACAACTGATTGAGAATAATGAAAACGAAAAAACTAAGAAGAAGTTTAAAAAAACTAACCTGAGGTATAGGCATAATGCTGTATATAAAGTCTTCGCAGTGGGAGGTAAATGAATTGCGTCGTTCGGAATTATTATGGATTCCCTAGAATATCATCAATCAGCACAGCAAGAAACCTTCGGGGGATTTTGGGTCATGATCAGAAACGATCGTAAAACTTCAGGATGTTAAAAATACGCTCGGGAAATGACATGTAATTTTCGATATCTCGCGATCCGCGTGCAGTCGCCACGTCAAATATCGACCGTTGGCATTAAAAAATGTGTTGTAAAAATGTTACCTAGTGGGAGTGCCGCTTTAAGAAACAAATTTCATTACTTTGTACTTGAAGTAATTTATGTTACTATATTATATATATATATATATATATATATATATATATATATATATATATATATATATATATATATATATATATTAAATAACACAAATTACTTCAAGTACAAAGTAATGAAATCTGTTTCCTAAAGCGACACTCCCACTTGGTAACTTTATATATATATATATATATATATATATATATATATATATATATATATATATATATATATATATATATATATTTAAATGTGTGTATGTATGTGTGTGAGCGTGTCTGTGTGTCTGCTTGTCTGTCTCTGTCTCTGTCTCTGTGTCTGTCTCTTTTTGTGCCTCTGTGTGTGTCTGTGTGTGTTTGTGTGTGCTTTCATTTATAAATATTCCATGTCATGTAAAAAAAAAAAATATTTCATTAACTGTTTTTTCTATGCTACAAATTTGGAACCGTCTTAAGGTTCTCCGCGCCACATTCAACCACTCTCTTTAAAAATCGATAATAAAAATCGGGGATCGCCGTGCAAATTTTGGTACTAGGGAAACAAATAACTCAAGATTTACGGATATTTAACATTCAAAATGGCCGCCATCCCTGTGTTGACTCTGTGGAGAAAAATAAAATTTACGATTTTGGGTTCGTTGAAAAGTTTTCTTACACCAAGAGCTATAAAATGAACCCCCACAAGTGGTATATCAGAAACAAATTGTAAAAGTTTGAGTGTCCAAATTTGTGTCCCCGATGGGCGTTTTGAATATCGAGTTCCCTTCGACCCCTCTCCGTGTCTTCTTCACTCTCTGTCATAATATCCAGTACCTCTCCATTCAGTGCAAAAGTGCAGTGATTAATTAATCTTAAAAGCTGAACTTTAACCTCCATTTTGTCACAGGTCGACAAAGTTTTTTCAGAATCGAGGAAATTTTTCGAGCTCCCTAAGGATATCAAAGCCAAGTATCGGATGAGTGAAGAGGTAGTAGAAAACCATGGTTACGTTGAAAGTGGAAGAGAAACGTAAGTTAAGGGGGCGCTTTACCCATACTGAGCGTATTTTGTTTTAAATTCCTTTTTTCAAATATTAATCCGATTTAAAAAATTTGTTAACTCAAGATTAAAATATTGGTTCGGTTAACCTTTTCGCTTGTCATGCAGTCGTAAGTTGCGTGATAAAGAAGCTTTAATTTATGCAAATGTATGCAAATCACCCAATTTCCTCTCCAAAATAAAGGTTTTCGAGAATTTAACTCCGCTCTGGGACAATTTTCTGAAATTTTCACATTATGTTTTGTTAGGCAAAAGAGTTCTTACATTTTGAAAAAGAAGCATTTTAACTTTGCTAATCTGATTTTTAATCACTGTTTTGAGTGGCTGTCTTTCAACCCATGCCATTTAAGAATGAAGATAGATAATGCAAAATAAAAATCTTGTTTTTTCAAATATACTATTCTTTCAAATGAAATATTGCACTTCAGAAAATAGTATCAAGTTTTTGACACAAATTAATTTTTATCATAAATACCAAAAATTGCGGTTATTACCCCAAATATACACCCCCTTCACCATTCGAGTAAATTATAGCAACCATACTAAACTTTTGATTCTCTGCCTTTTAAAAAATATATAGTATGAGGGGTTTCTTTGTCATATTAGATGAGAAATATTCATTTGAAAAAACTGTGTTCGCAACGTGCAGCTCCACCTTAAGACGTTGAATACTTTCTGCAGTTTCCGTAACCGCAAATTTTTTCTCGCTTGTTTGTACATGAAAAGTTTGTTGTTTCGAGTCAGCTGTTTTTCAATACTTCTTTATAGGTTCACTTGTCAATTTAATTAACTATCAACAATTTGACATGTTTCGAAAGAAATCTCATATACGGTTAGAAAAACGTATTCTTCCAAATAGTCACAAGTATTCTTCGAATTATCCTACATTAAAATTTTACCGAATTCCTTCGTTCTTTAATCAAATATTTTCTTCAGATTATGGTCTTCTTGTTGACTCTTAACTAAGTCATTAAAAGCGTTTACTTAATAATAATCCCGACAAAAGTTGTTACAGAGATACGTGCTTCCCCTTTCGTTCCACAGACTGAATAGTCGGAGACCAGCAGACTTTAAAGAGAGTTTCAACTACAGACCTAAACTTTCAGTCAAGGTAGGAATGACACACAATGAAACTAATATTGTCTTTTCCAACGACCAATGTTTAGCACATCTCATTACGTATGTATCATAGTTTACTTAAATCGCACGTACCATCGCGTACTAAGTAATAATACTGCTCGTATATAAGCAATCGTCGGACAGACTAGCATAACTTTGGAAGCACTTTTATATTATACCATTGTGTTATACTATAAAATTTTGGACGGGTGATATTTGTTTTGGTTGCGACTTTATAGACTGAAGTAAATGGTTCGACCAAGCAACATATATGAGTCAGTGCTACTATAGTTCAGTCTGTCTGTCTGATAATTGCAAGATGCATGAAACTTAGGTAACAAAAATTATTACTTTGCGCTTGAGGTAATTAATATAACTATATATTTTGTAACTTGGTACATCAAACTAATAAGATATCTGTCATCTAAATCAGAAAATACCCGAAGAGGAGTTGCCGGATTTTAAGGAGGCGTTTTCGTCCCTCTATCAAAAGTGCACACAGCTTGCGAATCGTGTACTAGAAGTGCTCGCTAGAGGTCTCAAATTAGAGGTACTTAAAATTATTTATCAGACATTTAATCTTGTTAACGCGCCAGAAAACGACTACAAAATAACAATGCGATCTTGTAAAATGTATTATTATGTAAAAACTAGGAAACAAATGATCCAAGCCCTCTTTGTTGTAACGTTTGATGTTTTTTCAGTATTTTGTTCTTGTATTTTTGTACGATATTGTTCACCCTATCAAAATAATGTATATATTACGTTATATATTATATATATAATAGTCTTCTCAATTAAATTTGAGAAAGTTTCTTAAATCCTCTTTTCTCCAAAACGACTGTATTTAATAGCCGAAAAAATACCAACAGGTTTAAAATATTCTGTTTTAGAATTCGGAATAGGTTTCAATAAGGTTTGAAAGCCTAAAATCAATTTCAGAAATATGTAAAATATTTGCACCAGAAATAGAAAATATGCCTCGACGTAAAGTAATTGGTCATCAAAGGGTTGTTCATTGTTGTCAAACGTTCTCATAGTACACGCTGTTTCGACAAGATCGTCAAATGATATGAAATGTTTTTTTAATCTTTCAATTGTCATTAGGATCCATATCATTTTGTTAAAGCGACTAGGGAGATTCACAGCCTTGGAAATGAGACAATGATGAGATGTGCTCATTACCTGCCAATAACGGATGACACGGTACTCAAAGAAGATCAGATCCGATGTGGGGAACATTCGGATTATGGCTTGATTACGCTTCTTTTCCAAGATGACAAGGGTGGTCTTGAGGTAAGACTCTTCACAAATTACCTAATATTTACGTATCGATGTTTGAAATTCAAAATGGCCGCCACACCAATTTAAAAGATGAATTTCTCTGATTTTACTAGACTAGCCAAAGTCACTTGGATTTTCTCGCCAGCAAGATTTAGGCAACATCCTACCACTAACACGACGGTCTGCTAAAATTTATTCCTTCATTTTATTCTGTTTTGATATATATAAGCCAACAGACTCGGAGTAAGTCTATGATTTTACCAAAAAAATGAAGCGATGCACATTCTACCTAACGTGCTAGTACCTTATGTCTATATGCGTGAAATTGAAATCGGATAATCAGCTTTTGTTTTCCCATAGATTTTGCCTTCTTATCTCAGAAACTTACTGTGTATGCCTGATCGGCCAAAATATTTTCTGTTGAAATAAGATACTCAGAACATTGAAATTTTGTTTTAAGACGAATTCATGGTGTACATCGACCACCAAGAAAGAGGTTAAAAATATGGTGGTATTAAGGGTGCCAAATATCAATGTCCCGATGTGAAAGGACATGAAGGTCGATAACTTTAGATGACGCCAGAAAAAAGCATACTGTTTTAACGTTACTTAGATCACATAGTCGTACTAATTATAGACAGTAGAGGAGTGGAGGAGGAAGGCCCCTTCTACTGTCCATGTTCTAATAAAAACATGGCATCATCAGCACCAGCCAAACCGGAATTTTATTTCTGCCGTATCTACATATAGGTTCAGACCCAAGATGGCGAGTTCATTCCAGTCCCACCAATAGAAGGAACAGTCGTCGTAAACATAGCTGACTTTATGCAGAGGTGGACAGCTGATAAGCTTGTTTCAAACGTGAGTATGAAAACTGACGCTTTCGGACGAAAAGCAGTAAGCAAAACTATGAGCTGCGCATTGACCATCCGGACGATCTTTATATTCATATATTCGTTCACTCCTTCATTAATTCCATAATAGCTGACGAGGGTTATGAAGTCGTCTGAAATCCCGGGAAATATTTAATGCTTTGGGACCCTGAATTAAAAAGTACAGACAGAAAAACAAAAAAATGTCCCTGTAATGTGGAAAATTAATCGTGGTCCTTCGATTCAAATTGGACAGAGCCTTCAGTCATCACATCCATGTTTCAAACTTTCATAAATGAAAACGTTTGTAAATTTTACATACTGAGCGGCAGGAGCAGCAAGGCTCAGATAATGATTGATGTCGTTAACAGTCTAAGTAAAACGAATAAAAGACATGTGAGTTTTTAGATGTCCAACTGTTAGGACCGATGATATTTTGACGGACGAGAAGAAAGGCACGCACGAGCAACATATTAACATCCGAAATGAAGTCAATTTCGGCGACGTCAATTACTGGCAATAATTTAATTTTGTCCCAGGTTCACCGTGTCGTCATACCAACAACCGATGAAGCCAAGCATTCAAGCCGATTTTCTATCGTCTTCTTCTACAACGCGGACAACGATTACGTTGCGACCTGCATCGATGGCAGTGACAAATATCAACCAATTACAATGGCTGAATTTCTGAGAAAGAAGATTGAGGGAGCCTATCTGTACTGAGTGCCATATGCAGAGTTAAGGTGGAGGTCTGCTCAAAATAAAAAGCATTGTCATTTTTCTAATTTTTACAAATGTTGTGGCCTGATCAATTAGATTATAAAAATTAAACAGAAAAGGGGGATCCCGTGCTACTTTTTGAGTTAGGGGGTCCTAAAGTACCCCTAACCCATGTTTTTTCAACTACAAAGGGGCCTTTATCTTACATTTAGATACTTTCAGCAAAGAACATGAGCAAATCTTGTCAGGGAATATTGTCATTTTTCTGATGTTTTCATATGTTGTGCTCGGATCAATCATGTCAACAAACATCAACAGAAAAAGGGGATCCCGAGCTACCTTTTGAGTTAGAGAGTCCTGAAGTACCCCTACTCTATGCTTTTTAAATCACAAAGGGGCCTTTTTTCAGATTTTGAATATATTGTTCTCTGATCAATTATACCATCATATATCAACAGAAAAAAGGGGGGTTCTCGTGCTACTTTATGAGTTAGGGGGTCTTAAAGTACCCCTACCCCATGTTTTTTAGCTACTAAGGGGCCATTTTTCACATTGTGATAATTCCAGCAAGGAACATGCTCAATACCTATCAGGCAATATTGTCTTTCTGCTGATTTTTGAATATGTTGTTCTTTGATCAATTCTGTAAACAAATATCAACAGAAAAAGGGGGTTATCCTGTGTTACTTTTTGCATTTGGGGATCCTAAAGTACCCTTAGGGAGCGTTCAGTGATTATGGCCGGGGGTGGGCCGGCAAATTCTTCCTGCGCATTAGTCAAAATAAGTGAACCCCCCCCTACCCATTGTACCAAAAACTTGATGACCCCCCCTTTCAAGATGACAAAAATTTCATGACCCCCCCCCCACATTGCTTGAGTAAAGATATGGAGCAATAGAATCCTCCCAAAAAAGAGCTTAGATTTTTTCAAATGACCTTCCTTACAAACTCAAAAGGTGTTAAAGCGCAAATTTCCACTTCTGACATGCTATAATTTTGAAATTACCCTATCAAGGGGTTGGACAGAAATTACTGGAGGATCGCAAGCGTGTGTGTACAATATTTTGATATTTGGATTTAATTAAAGATCAGCTGTTGATAATGTTGATTCACCATACATGGTATACATATATTTTCTCATACATGTATGAGAAATCTATGTAATACTTATTCAATGCAAAACTATATCTGTGCATTTATAGATATTTGATAATTTACATAAATGTACTGAAATGAAATATTGTTGTTACAACTGGCATGTGGACAAAAAGTTTGAACTTAGAATTTCACCAAAAATGTTCATCCACTATACATGGGAGTCTATGAGGAAAGTGTGAATATTTTTTTCCAATACAAAAATAGGTAAACTCATGTATTTATGTACTCTCGATTATTGATATCAATGTACTTGATTAGATTAGGGTGGTAACAAATGGATGTGTTCGCC
>LD353177.1:75407-89093 GCA_001465055.1 Ptychodera flava
AATTTGAGGTGACCCCCCCCCCCCCATGGATTTTGCCGGCCCACCCCCGGCCATAATAAATGAACGCTCCCTTACCCATGCTTTTTCGACTACTTAGAGGCCTTTTTTCGAATATTTTGATGGTGTCTGTATAGATCAGGCTCAAAACCTATCAATGAGTATTGTCAGTGTCATGAGTATTGTTATCATTTCTCTTAACAATTATGTCAACAAATATCAACAGAAAAAAGAGGGATTTCTGTGCTTCTTTTTGAGTAAGGGGGTTCTAAATTACCCTAACTCTATGTTTTTTTCAACCACAAAGGTTTTTTTTCACAGTTTAATAATTTCAGGAAGGAACATGCTCAAACCTATCAGGTAATATTGTCATTTTTCTGATTTTTGAATATATTGTTCTCTGAACAATTATGTCGACAAATATTAACGGAAAAATGTGGGTTCCCGTTCTTCGTTTTGATTTAGGAAGTCCTAAGGTACCCCTAACCCATGTTTTTTTGACCACAAAGAGATAATTTCAGCAAGGAACATGCTCAAAACCTGCCAGAGAATATTGTCATTTCTCTGATTTTTGAATATATTGCTGTCATTGATTATGCCAACAAATATTGAAGGGGTGATTTCAGTGTTATTTTTTGAGTTACAGGGTGTCCTGTACACAAGTGCAGAAAAAAGTGGATAAACAGGGTTTGACTGATTGATAATGTTGCTTAATTGGTAACTTCATATATACTTATATCACAATATGATAACTTGTTGTGTAATCAATCCTATATAGTAAATATTTTAAATCAATATTTAATAAATATTATGTTGTATTTACTTATTTGCACCGGAATGATCAAAAGATGAAGAATGAATCACCAAGCCAACTGTGCATACACACTAAAAGTATTTCAAGATACAATAGATAGTTTACTAAGGCATAGTTATATGCCCTAATATCAAGCATCGTATGCCCAGTCAATATTTTACAAAATCTTTCAGTATTGTCTCAACAGCTCTGCATGACCTTTAAATGACCTCAGAATGAGTGGTTTATGCAAATAGATACTCCACTGTGTAACAGATTTCAATTTATAAGAAAAAATTGTAATTGGAATATGACTGTGTCAGCGAACAGAGTGTTGACATGGGTGACGTTTTGCGAACCAGTTGAGGAAAAAACAGGCGACAGTGATAACTTCTGAGTAGATATTACAGGTTGATAGCAAATGACACCCTATAAGCCTGCCACATGCAAGAGAAAATAGTTTAGTAGATAAGCAAAATTTCATTTGAGGCTGCCTGCTCAGCTATTCTCATTAACGGGTGATTTTTCGTGTTGTTCCTTTTTTTTGCTGCTTTGCAAAACAAGTCAACATGTTCAAAATCTGTAAGGGAATATTGTCACATTTCTGTTTTTGGAATATATTGTTCTCTGAATAATTATGTCAACAAATATCAACGGAAAACTGTGGGTTCCTATGCTACTTTTCTAGCTAGGGAGTCCCAAGTACCTCTCTGTTATGCTTTTTGGACTACAAGGGGGTCTTTTTCACATTTTGTATAATTTCAGCAAGGAACTTGCTCAAAACCTGTCAGGAAATTTTGTCATTTTTCTGATTTTTTAAAATATTGTTCTTTGATCAATTACGTCAACTAAACCAAGAGGGAGGAGGGGGTTTTGCAGAGGAACATGCTCAAAACCTTTCAGAGAATATTGTCATTTTTTTCGATTTTTGCATATGGTGCGCTTTCATTGGTTATGTCAACAAATATCGAAGGGGTGATTCCAGTGTTATTTTGTGAGTTACAGGGTGTCCTGTGCATAAGTGCAGAAAAAAGTGGATAAGCAGGGTTTGACTGATTGATAATGTTGCTTAATTGGTAACTTCATATATACTTATATCATAATATGATAACTTGATGTGTAATCAATCCTATATAATAAATATTTTAAATCAATATTTAATAAATATTATGCTGTATTTACTTATTTGCACCGGAATGATCAAAAGATGAAGAATGAATCACCAAGCCAACTGTGCATACACACTAAAAGTATTTCAAGATGCAATAGATGGTTTACTAAGGCATAGTTATATGCCCTAATATCAAGCATCGTATGCCCAGTCAATATTCTACAAAATCTTTCAGTATTGTCTCAACAGCTCTGTATGACCTTTAAATGACCTCAGAATGAGTGGTTTATGCAAATAGATACTCCACTGTGTAACAGATTTCAATTTATAAGAAAAATTTGTAATTTGATTATGACTGTGTCAGCGAACAAAGTGTTGACATGGGTGACGTTTCCGAACCAGTTGAGGAAAAAACAGGCGACAGTGATAACTTCTGAGTAGATATTACAGATTGATAGCAAATGACACCCTATAAGCCTGCCACATGCAAGAGAAAATAGCTCAGCAGATGAGCAAAATTTCATTTGAGGCTGCTTGCTCAGCCATTCTCATGAAAGGGTGATTTTTCGTGTTGTTCCTTTTTTTGCTGCTTTGCAAAAATAGTCAACATGTTCAAAATCTGTAAGGGAATATTGTCACATTTCTGTTTTTGGAATATATTGTTCTCTGAACAATTATGTCAACAAATATCAACGGAAAAATGTGGGTTCCCATGCTACTTTTCTAGCTAGGGAGTCCTAAAGCACCTCTCTTTTATACTTTTTGGACCACAAGGGGGCCTTTTTCACATTTTGTATAATTTCAGCAAGGAACATGCTAAAAACCTGTCAGAGAATATTGTCATTTTTTTAGATTTTTGCATATGATGCGCTTTCATTGATTATGTCAACAAATATTGAAGGGGTGATTCCGGTGTTATTTTTTGAGTTACAGGGTGTCCTGTACATAAGTGTAGGAAAAAATGTGCATAAGCAGGGTTTGACTGATTGATAATGTTGCTTTATTGGTTACTTCATATATACTTATATCATAATATGGTAACTTGTTGTGTAATCAATCCTATATAATAAATATTTTAAATCAATATTTAATAGATATTATGCTGTATTTACTTATTTGCACCGGAATGATCAAAAGAGGAAGAATGAATCACCAAGCCAACTATGCATACACACTAAAAGTATTTCAAGATACAATAGATGGTTTACTAAGGCATAGTTATATGCAAGTTATTTTGCAAAAATATTCAACATGTTTGATATTTTTGCCTTGGAAGGGAAATTCCTAACCATGAGAATGGCAGAAAGTATTTGAATCCTAGTGCTACAGCTTTCACGTTTTCAGATCTAGTGCAGATATGGAAGAAGCAGTCTCAAATCATAAATGCATGATCACTGATGCACAACACAAGTTGCGGGTACTGGGTTGGTGTCCAGTTCTGCCTCGGGCACTGCATTGCATAAGCCAAATTTCCAATAATCCTGGGTCTTTTGAAACTTAAGTAATGAACACCATCACTTGCAATGGGAACTTTGAACACTCTACCGCAATACAGCGATTTGGAAAATCAGAATTTTTTGTACAATCTTCCATATTCTATCGACGTCTACGGTCTTGGCAAGGCTTCGCGGTACTGTGTCCTGTATTTGCGTCACTTCCGTATTTGTTAGCTCACCCTAAGAGCACTTCTTTTGGTTCTGATCTTCATATCGCTTTGATTGGGTGAAAAGGTGTTTAATCTAGGGGTCAACAATACAGTTTTTAACAGTAATGAATTTTGAAGTTTGCTAATGCAATTGAGATGGGTTGGTCATGTCATCAGAACTTAACAGTTCAAGTTATCAAATGTCTAACACAAGTCAGAACGGAGCTTTTCTATTAATTGTGAAGTTATGATGTTAAACAGACAGTGTTGATTCTGTGAAAACAAATTACAAAATTATCTATAACTTTTTTGGATTTCGTCACCCTTTCTTTTCTATTTTGATTTTTCTCTTTCAACAATGATGCAATGCCTTCTTCACCTTTCCTGTGGAATGCAAGCTATAAATGGCCCATGGCAAGCCACTTGCTCGCAATTTTCTTGCATATACATTTACTTATACACCCTTTGCTTGTTTTGGCTTGTTACCTTTGCACGCTGTCGGACTCCCTGACAAATTCCCATGTAAATGTACACTCATCAAAAGATGGTTGCACCGTTTCAATAAGTTTTTGTAAAGCTTTCACATCTGCTAAAGCATCATTTGCACAGTAAATTTCTCCTACATTTTTGAGACGATCGCAACTTGTGAGCAGTTTTCACGATCAGGATATGACTTTAAAAGATTTAAACGAATCACCAAAGCCAACAATGTGTGAAGACAACTGCTCAACCATAACCGTTGCTGCTGCAACAGCATTATATAACACTCTACAATCAGATTACTTGATGTTATGTCCAACCAGAATACAAGGTTCTGGTCCAAGAAAGTCACACAATGTCAACAGTTCCTGTTTTAAAGGTACTGCACTGACACGTTTTCCATTCTGTGTTAGGATTCCATTTTTCATTGCCAGACCAGTCTCTCGTGATGCTGGTTCACTTATTGGCATCTTAAGTCTCACATACACATTTAGACATCCTTTCGGTCCAACAGCTGCAAGCTGTGTTATGTGTGATGTTCTTGCTGGAAAAGAAAAAAAACTCATGACAAATGGCAACATGATTTGTTTATTGTTATTTTGGATTAAAACTTCATTTGCTGTGTCACACTATGCCCTGGGAGATAAGTAATAAACTGAAACTGATACTTGAGGCATTGATTGGCTTGTTGGTATGAAAAAATGTCATCTGCATATATTGTCTGTAAACCATTGCTGATTTTGATAAGAAATTCATGCTGTCAGAAATTTGAATCGTGGACGAAGTTGTTCTGTTTACAGTAGAAATTTGTTTCAGTTTAATGATTGATCTGTGTATACAGATCAATAGCCATTCATAGCCTCTGAAGCTATTAAGATGAAGTATTGAGATGATTGTAATATCAAGTAGTTTAAACAGCTGTATTATCACATTGATAACGTCAAAACATACCTAATCCAGTAGTGTCCAGGTCAAAATACACTACAGGTTGATCAGTCTATTCTTTTGGTCGTTGAACAGGTTTTGTAGAAGGAGTAGGTATATCCTGTATATCTTGGGTTTCTGAATAAAAAAAAGAAGCGGATACAGATAAAATATATAGGAATGAATTTCTCAGTTTTTACTTCTAATGAAACAGAATAAAAGCCTATTCACAAAACGGTGCAACCTATGGTCCAAGGCTCAATGTTTTAGGTATTTGGCTAATCATAAACTTTAAGCTGACATGAACTGAGTAACTAGTTCTACAATTATGCAAATAATATAATTGCCATTCAGCAAATGTTAGAGTACATCAGGTCACTCAATGACTATGTGCACACTTGCAGATGCACTGGTACATGTCATTGAGGGCTCTGATGTAAATTACAATATTTATCTATTGTAATCAGATTACCCTCTTGAAATAAAGTATAATAATAGCAATAATAATAATGTATGCATTAGGTTTTTGTGTGTTCATTTACAATATGATCACATCAATGAATGTCAAACTTACGACAGACATTCGTGCACATGTTTCATCAGTTTTATGCCAGTGAGTTGAAAGATAAATCAGTGCAGGCAGGGAGCCTCATCAATTCAAGAATTCAACTATTAGCAGTTTAGTCATTTTACATTGGTTCTAAAAACATTCACCTACATCTGTCTGAATTCAAAATTTCATTCAAATCAAATAAACAAGTGACTAGATTAAACAAGCAATTGCTTTGAACAAGGTCAATTCCTGTTGTGTATGAGTCACCTTCACGGAGTTCTTGGACACTCCATCGTAAATACTTGGTTGCCTTCGACTCGATACGACTATTTGGCACACCTGGTCTGGCTCTTCATCCGTCTCTTTCTTTCTTGATTATCTACATAGGAAGCACATGACACATAGACATGTCAATCCGTTGAAAAAACAATAACAAGTTTAGAGTGACATCAGTATAAACCTTTGAAATATTTTTGTTGTGTTGTTAACTAAAGTGGGCTGACTCAACTCCAGTTTGAAATTATTTATGACCATAAGATACAAAAAACCCATACAATAGAAGTAATTACACTTCATGTCTAGGAAGAGTGTGAGAATACAACTCCAAAAACCAATATTTTAGGGTGTATTTGTGATAAGCAGATACACATAGCTTCCTTAACAGATCAAAATTGATGGTACTTTGGAAAATTCTACAAATATGTGTCACGACCACAAGGAATGTGTTGACTGGTGCTAACTTGATCAACAGCACATGATCACTGGGCTGATTAACCTAGTTTGAAATAATGCTTGTAAATCTGGCATAAATATAACATTTGAGACGCATTATGATCAATCCAGTGTTACTGTTAGGTTATGGAAAACTAGCCTTTCAGTGCACTGCAAAGATGCCATGTTTGGGTATATTTTAGCATACAGACTACACTATCACTTACCGAAGAGACATTACTGTAACCATCATTTTTCGGAGAAGTGCTGCCCCAACTCTGAAGTTCAAACTATCAGATCCATCATAGCAGCATGACTAAGGAGTTTTGGAAGTAACAATGTTGTTGAAGTTTTCATTTGCTTGGTCACTATCCGTGTTTGCCAGCTTATCAGCAACACACTGAAAACCTTTAAACAGAATTAAGTTCTGGATCATTCAGCGGTCGACCATACAGAAGTGATTTGAGCTTGTAGTTGGCTCCTTCAGTCGTAAATAACCACGCAAAATATCATCACAGTACTGGTGTTCACCAAATGGATGAGAATAGAGTGCTTTAAGGGCCATTCTGATACCATTTGCATTTCCTTTGTTTTGTTTCAGCATGTAGCTGAAACATTTCTGTAGATATTTGATAACTTTGACAGTTAATGTTCTATGTTTGGTCGGTTCTATATTTCCTAATTCTTTTAACACAAAAATTGCAGTGTCAATGGCACTGAAATATATGATTCAAAAGGTCAGGATGTTAGACATACCAAAAATGGGGCTAATGATGCTCCTAAGTGTGGATACAGCATTGTTTTTAACGGTTATTTAACTAAGCATATAGAAAGATACTGTGAGAGAGAAATTAGGATTTATCCTTGCCAGTATCTCACTGTCAATCGAAAGACTATGTGATCTGCGGAAAAAAACGGCAATCATTTTTTGCTCAAAATGTGAGAAAATACACAACAAAACAAAACCACTACTGACACAATCTAAGCTTCCGCGTGACATTTCATTTCAAGGTATCCGTCCGCTTTGAGGTAATCGCAAGACTTGGCACTCGCGCGCGTGCAAGCATGAAACAAAAAACATCCGTACTTACCGAGTACATAATGCTGCACTCACACTTGAATACAGCCTGACCAAATTGCGGGGAGGGGGGATGTAAAGTGCTTCTCTTTATTGAATTTAAAGTACATGATATCCATTCTCTCGTGTGCATACATATCATACATACATGCATGAGTGCGTGCTGGAGTGCAAAACGCGCGTGTGTGCGTGTGTACTTATGTACGTACGTCCATATATATATATATATATATATATATATATATATATATATATATATATATATATATATATATATATATATATATATATATACATACAGAAAGACAGACAGACAGACAGACAGGCATGGCATGCATGCATGCATGCATGCATGCATGCATACATACATACATACATACATACATACATACATACATACATACATACCCTCCAGAACATCCGTTTGTGTTCCTCTCTCGCTCCCTAATTCAAACAGACCACACCGTCAATTCATCAATCTGTCATTTCTATTCCGTTTTAGGTAGTACGCGCCTCGAAAGTGAAAGACAAACTTTTGCTCAAACTATCCTTGAAGAATCTTTCCATCATTCTCTTTCATAATCAAGATTATAAATCGGGGGTCACCGTGCAAATTTTGGTACTATGGAAACAAATAACCCAAGATTTACCGATATTTAAAATTCAAAATTGCCACCATCCCTGTGGTGACTTTATAAATAAAAGAAAAAAATTCGAATTTCGAAAAAACTAAGAGCTTTAAAATTAACCCCAATAAATGGTACGTCACCCGGGTAGTTCGACTGTCTTTAAATTAGCCTGCCATTTAAACCAGGACCCTGGTTCATATTATTCAAACAAGCAAACAAAAGAAAGAATGATTATTTTACAATTTGCGTTGCAGCTTATATTGAGGTTTATTTCACTACACACAAATGATGATAAAGAAGTCTACAATGATTAGCCAGCAAGACTGTTTAAACAGAACAGAAACTCTAGACACGCCTCTTTCCAAGTTCATATCAATTACATGTGTTCACTCAATAGACACTCTCCAGAATTGTTCAGGGTTCAGAGTCCACGTCGATCCCGTTACTACGGTTACGAATTCCTTGAGTAACCTCTTCCAGTTCGGGCGGGAAACTGATTCACAAAAAACGTCCTCCAGACAGTTCTCCTTTGGATTGACTCATTAGCAGTCCAAACGCTTCCGTCAATGGGTTGGTATATCGGGAAACTAGAAGTTCATAAGCCATGCAAAAGAAAGTGCGCACTTAAAGTTACATAAGCTCTTTGAGTCAGCAGATCGTGATATCAGCTGGATCTTAATCCATGGCATTGCAATGTCATTCTAGTCACTATGTCAAGGTAAACAATTTCATTTTCTTGTTAAACTATTGGTATTCAAAAATCAAAACAAAAAGTACAAAGCTACTAAACAAATCAATCTAATACTGTGGAAGCTTGAGATTCAGAATGGCTCACAGTCCAATTGGGAACGCACATTATCCTTCCAAGACATCTCACAATGGATGTGGTCTTAGGAAGGTTTGAAGCTAGTATAAGGGCTTGATGGAAGATGAAGTTATTTCTACCAACACTTAAAACAGGACAGATGGGTATAAAAGTATGTCTCTTTGAGAAAATTAGCAAGACAAATTAGTTTGAAAATCATCAAACAATTTATATTTTTGAGGAAAACTATACTATCCCATGTATAGCAAGAGCATGCTTTTAATACTTAGTTCAAATGTTACAGTTATAGAGGATTTCCATAAAAACTGCAATGGAAGTTAGAAATGTAAAGCTGTAAATTATTTGTTCCGTTGCAAATGATTCTCAATTGGTTGTTTAGAAGGACTGTTATGCATTTCATACTGTGTAGGGATGATAATAGGATTGGGTCAATGTATTTTAACATTAGTATCTTGTCTGATGTGAATTATTCGTCCAATGAGAAAGTTTGGTTATGTTATCACGAGAAGAGGAAGCAATGATGATTCATGGTTCAGTTTTCAAGAATGTAATTATCATTAGACAAGAAAACGATTTGTTATGATTTGTCCAAGAGTTCTGTAATTTTTATAACGGCACCCTTTCATGAGTGTGATGATATGATCATGTTGTCTTTAAAGTGAAGCTTCTACATGCCGTAACATTAGTGCTGTGTTCGGTTACCGTAGAGTCGCCATTGTTTACATAACTATCGCGTGGCAGGTAATTTGCATAATCTTTAAAAAATCGGTTTTCCCTATGTTTTGTTTCAATGCTTTGAGATATGAAGCCTAAATTTGTGTGAATGCAAGCTGTCATAAAGATCTTTCTTAGTGTGTCTCAGACGTTTTTTAAACCTTCGTAAACAGTTTTTTATGCCAGAAAAACTTCCAGAGCGGTGAATTTAACCCTAGTTGATTTCTTTAAAATTGTTCTCCAGAAAAACCTAAGCAAAATATAAAAAAATCTGAGACACACTTTAGAAGAGCGTTGTGACAGCTTGCATTCCAGAAAGTATAAGTCAGATATTTTGGAGTATTTAGACAAAAGATAAGAAAAAACCGATTTTTGAAAGATTATGCAGTTTACGTGTCATGTGATAGTTATGTAAATAATGGTGTCACTCTGGTCACCAAAATGTTACCCTATATCTAGGTTTGATGAAAATTTATAATTTACGGGGATTCTGAGCTTATTAACCACCGGGAATTGTTAGATTAAAAAGGTCAATTTCTTGTCTTTCAAGTTGCCGTTATCGTATTGTGTTATAAAAATACGAATATCGTCAATGAATTTCTTTGATATACATTATTCCCTTCACAAAATATCGTCTTTATGTCTGCACCCTGAGCGCCAAATGAAAATATATTTCATTCAAGCAATAATACAGAGTCTGAGAATTTGGCTAGGTCATTACTCAGGCAGAGACCCTCCCTCGGGAGAATATACTACGATCAAGACACTGTTAAAATAGAAAACTCATCTGATTTTCCAAAGCAAACCGTGAAATGAAAACACTACAATAGGAGCTACAAATCAAAGGCGTCTTCGAGTACGATCCTTGACCTAATGACTTTTCAATAACCCCCGACGACGTCACGCCTGAGTAAAGTGGTTATATGCATACGCCATGAAAGGGACACCATGGCAGGTCACGACAGCAGTTTTCCTGTCGTTGACTTTTCCGCATACAGTTTGCAGCGCACTTCCCCTGATAGCGAGACATTCAAGGATCTAGTCGACAGTGTTAGCAATGCTCTGTCTCTCAATGGATTCCTGTATCTATCGAATCACGGCATAAGTAAAGAGGAGGTAGGATTACTCAGTGTTTTGTAAAGTAGGACAAATTCTCTGTGGCATAGTTATGGCCACCCAGCTGTAATATCCTTGCTGGTACATGATTCCTCGAAAATGGCATTCTACTTGAAGGAGAAACAGCAGTATGTAATTTGCTATCAAAAGGACAGATTCGCTCTTTTTGACCTTACTGATATGAAAAACAGCTTTGTTCTTTGATTTCCTTGAACATGCAGCTGAAGAAATAGTAAACCGTGCACAATCCAAACTCTGCTTTAGCCAGACAAAATGAAACGTTAGGTGAAGATAGCTAAAATCTACTTGATGTCCGTATGTTTTTCTTTACAGATTTCTTTTCAATATGCATTCATTATTCATGTTCATGTCATGGTTCAGCTCTTCAAAAACTTCTTTTAACTGAAATGTTGACCGATCAATTTCGATTCTGGGTCCAGATCCGGGTTCAACTGCTTTATGTGTTGAATCCTTTCTTGTATGACTGTTGTCTTTGGGCCCTGGGCAGTTTTCAAAGTGAAGGCTCAGTCCTGTATTGGAACATACATTACTTTCACCAATACGTTTCAATACACTGTTAAAGCAGAAAACTAATCTGATTTTCCAAATAACGCCGTGAAAATCAGGATGAAAATGAGACTACAATACGAGGAAGAAATCACAAGCAGTTTCGAGTACGACTCTTGACCCGGTGATTTTTCAATAAACCCCGACGGCGTCACACCTGAGTACATAAGTTACAGTTTCAAACGCACACTCCTGTTGGACCTTATTATGTAAACCTGTAACTTGGCATCACATAATAACCTTTAATTGTTGGCAGTGCTACTGGTATTTTAACATAGCATCTTGTCTGATATGAATTATCCGTCCAATTAGTAGTTTAGTTATGTTAGCATAACATACAGTTCAAAACGAATATGTAGGCGTAATGGCTAAGATGCAATTTAAATACGCACCTTGCACTACCACTATTGCCTATCACTCTATGAGCACAGGGAAATGGATATATGTGAAATAATTGTAAAATATCAAACACTCGGATGTATAGAAATTTTTCAATTTCATGAGTTGCAAAGATATTTGCCTACTTTTACATTGCAATTTGAAACAAAACAGAACATTTCAAAATACGTTTGTAATGGTTACTTTGATAAAATCCTTAAGATCCCCATTATTATTTTTTAAGTTTTTTTGATGAAAATTTGGTTGTTTAACGCATCATCGATGTTTACGTCATTTTAGCAAATTTACGTATGATTGTCACCAAACTTATGATATTAATCCATTAGTATCGATCCTTAAGGTATTTAGTTGTACTACTGGTTAAATTATTTTGTTAACCCATAAATTTCCTCTAAAAGAGACTGAGGCGTTACTTCTGCACCCATGGCCATTTCGTGCACATATGGGGATCGACATCCGTTTGAAAACATATGTGTACTATTACATTATCGTTTGTATTTAATACGCCACGGGAGGAAGTAAATCTTAGCGTGGCAATTATTTGAGTGGAAAATGCAAATCCAAAATAATCAGAACTCCTTGTGGTCCTACTACCCCGCAATGAACTGATTGCAAATTAGTTTTTCGTCAAGTTATTTGTGTTTTAGAGAGAGAGAGAGAGAGAGAGAGAGAGAGAGAGAGAGAGAGAGAGGGAGAGGGAGGGAGAGAGGGAGGGAGAGGGAGGGACGGAGGGAGATATTGTTTATTACAAAATATACTACAGAATCAGTGTGTTGACATAGGCGAAAATACCGCAAGGGCCAACGCTTAGCACAGATGATAATGTTCATAGTATTATTATGATAAGGATTCCACATCTACATTAACCCTTTCAGGCAAAACTTTCTGGTAACTTGCCACAGCTTTCCCTATATATAAGGGTTTAGGCCTGAAAGGGTTAACTTCAAGTTTTGTTTGCAAAGTAAAGTCAACTGATTCAGTTTTGACCTTGTTTTTTTTTTAACTTTTTGTTATCCTTAAACCATTCAGTTTCCTCTCTTTCTTGCAAGGTGGACAGCTAATTCTGTAAATGTTAAGTTTCCGCACTCAACAACCACAATTTTTCTTCATTGAACGTCATAGTGTCATTTCATCCCACATTCAATGCAAAGATTCTTCCAATTCGATCTTTGACAACCCTGTTGTCAAACTTCCTACAGATCAACAAAGCTTTTTTGCAAGCGAGGAAATTCTTCGAACTCCCTAAAGATGTCAAAATCAAATATGCGATGGATGAAGAGATATTACGCAAATATGGTTACTGTGAAAGAGGAACACAAAGGTTAGTTAAGATGTTGACTTTTTCAGTAGCTTCAGTATCCACGTCTTTTTTACGCTTGTAGTAGGTAAATAGAAAAGCTTTTGCATTTGTTTAGCAGATCGAATACTGCAAATACAAAAGCAAGATCAAAGTGAGAAAATATATTTTTCAAGACAAAATTCATTTGAAAAATCGACAGTCAGATGAGGTCTTAATTCACCCTTCATCTAGATTTTAACGAAATGTCACTCAAACCGTATGAATTCCCGGGTTATTAAGATATTCTCTTTAGATAATAGCCTTCATGCTCTCTTTTAGCTAAGCTATCCCAAGTGTTTGCTATAGCATTTTACAGCATTTTACAGAACAATGCGTAATTCCCTTTTCTCTCCACAGATTGAACCCCCGGAGACCAGCGGACTTTAAAGAGGGTTTCATATACGCTCCTAAACCTTTGGTCAAGGTATGAATGATAAATGATGAGGGTATATTACTGGTGTGTAGCTAACGCTTTCTACTGATGATATGGTATGACATGCTATGTCTCAATCACTGCTTTCAGCCAACGTCTGCTGATGGTAACACACGAACTTCCATTACACCCTTGCTTTACTCCAAAAGAAGGATTAAAACATTGGAATTACCCATTCTCGGTGTTTAATGCGTATTTTTAATTTTCATGTAAAATGTATATTTCAAAATAGCGTCAGACTGGTTGACGGATCTGCGAAATCAACTGACAAAGACAAAAAGACACACAAACACATTTACTCAGCCACAGTCACGGCCACATAAACATACACACACATCTGAATATGTGTGTACTTGAGTATATATATATAT
>LD353177.1:89424-129502 GCA_001465055.1 Ptychodera flava
TATTTTTATATATATATATATATTTATCTATTTATCTATTTATTTATTTATTGAATCTCCACCCACCCCTACAAAACAGAAAATGCCTGAAGATGAGCTGCCGGATTTCGAGGAAACGTTGTTGTCCCTCTATCAAAAGTGTGCACAGCTTGGGAATCGTATGCTAGAAGTGCTCGCTAGAGGTCTAAACTTAGAGGTACTGTAAATGATTTACCTCAGTAATATTTACATATTTCCTCTTATTCCAACACTAAAAGAAACGAGAATAAAAGCTCTATCTTGATGTATGCTAAAGGTAAATCTGGGAAGCACTTAGGTTGCCCCTTCAATTACAACTTTCAAATCATTTGCTTTTAATTTTGCGCTCCTCTTGACATTTCTTTCCTTGTTTCACACTAAAAGTCATTTTGTAATATTCCTTTTGTTAACCTTATCAATATAAGTTGATATGCTTGGTCGTCAAAGGGTTGTTCATTGTAACCAAGCAATATCTTATCACACTAGCTACTTCGATGACTGATGTGAAATTGCTTCTGTCTTGTTATAGATATTTTTTCATTTTTCTTAATTATCAATAGAATCCATATCACTTCGTGAAAGCGTCCAGTGGAATAGGCAGCCTCGAAAATGGGACAGTATTAAAATGTCTTTACTATCCGGCGATACCGGAAAACACTGACCTAAAGGATGATCAGATTCGATGTGGAGAACATTCGGATTTTGGCCTGATTACTCTACTTTTCCAAGATGACAAGGGTGGTCTTGAGGTAAGACACATCTCTTGACTGGACTTTTTTCATCTAGCTACCGTTCAGGAGGAATGATCTAGGAAGTATTTTTGAGGCAAAAAATAGTGTTTTGACATCGTGTTTTATCGATGACTCCCAAAGCCTGATGGTCTATTTCTGAGGCATTGCACATTCTGACATTCTGAAGAAAGTTTTTCCGGCTTCAAGCTGAAATGTACATCTAAAATGGAAGATTTAAACCTTTTCTAAAACATTCCGAACTAAACATTAAACCATTGTAAAGGTGTGAAGAAAATCCTAACGTTAGTTTGTACATGTTGATACTGGTGAAAGCCTTTTCCTGTGAAAACTATATTTGAAAAATTTAATGGCACGGCATTATCATCTTGACCCAAAAGAATCTCAATACGGTAATAGTTTAATTTCTATCAGCCTTTACTTTTTTGTTTCTGCCATATCTAGGTCAAGACAAAAGATGATGAGTTCATACCCGTCCCACCAATAGAAGGAACAATCGTCGTAAACATAGGTGACGTACTGCAGAGGTTGACTGTTGACAAGTTGGTTTCAAATGTAAGTAAGAACATTGCCTCCGGGTTGGCAACAACTTAATTTGGAGCTTCGTTTTAGACTATCCTCACGATCTTCATGCCGTCTATTTATTTATTTCTTCGATCCAATCATTAACAACAGCTCACCCTTCCATGCGGACAAAATGAATATGCAAATCTTTCGTCACTTTCGTTCAGCCAATCCAGAAAAAGAATGTGAACGAAAGGAACGAAAACTCTTTCGTCGTTTTCGTTCAGCCAATCAGAACAAAGGATTGCATACGAAAAGAACGACCATTGCAGCGTCTAGCCAATCATAGGGCGTTTATAGTTCCTTTCGTTTCGTTTCGTCCATGCATTTAGCAAGTTCGCTAGTACAACATAACTGTAGCCAGATGTGTGCAGAAAGACATGTGACCGTCGCAGAATCGTTTGCATGTTTAAATTAGATATTTTGTTTGGTTTTATACTCGTCGATTCTTGGAAAGGGCAAAGTTCGGCAAGTTTACGTACAAAACAATAAGCCCCGCTAGACTAATAAAAAGGAAAATTAGCTGTTAGTCCTCCGATTGAATGCTGGGGACAGCTTTCAGTTTTCACATTCATGTTTAAAATCTGTGTCAACAGCGATGGAAACATTGAGAAATTTAATATTCAAATACAGTCTTATACTGAAAGACATACAGCTCGGATAATGTTATTTACAGGTCTTGTTACGAAGATAATTAAGTATACAATGTGGAAGGAGCAGGTCAGGGCCTATACTGCCCCACATGTGGCGGGTGCCACATGTGGGGCAGAATGCGCTTACTATTTTCGAAACACCTGACATCACTTCTTGGTCTTTTGGCCAGAGGTCCATATATCTTTCTTTCATGAATTTGACTTTGTTTGTGTACCGTCTATTTACTTCTGTTCTCTGCTATTTTGTGTCTATGTTTACAGCTATTGTCTTACAAATTCTGACCTAGTGTTATTGGATTATGGATTGGTATGATTGCGATTATTTTACTACGACCAGAACGATGCTCCTGCTGGTGGACATATTGTCCCCGAGGGCATCATCCACCTGGTACTTGTACATGATAATGAATGACTGTATAAGAGATATATTCATACCGGCTGGGACGTCGCCCGGGTTAACAAGGTCCCGACCAGCTACACGGGACACAGTAGCTCAAAAACCGTGTGTCCCTCGGATTATCCTTCGGGATGTTACCAAGACCTCATACGTGCGATCAGAGGGCAATTTTTATCACAGAAGTGGAGAAAGCTACCAGACAATTAAACCATGCAAATTGCTACTGACTGACTGTTTAAAGTCATTTCGAGCTTGTGATTATACAGGTTCCATTACAAAGTGTGGTATTAAAAACTGCAAAACTTGCAGTATGCTCATCACTAAAGAACAGTTCAGTAGTAGTTTGACAGGTAAGACCTATTCTACCAAATGTCTGGAACCTCTGAATTGCACTACCAAAAACGTAATCTATGAAATTGAGTGTTCTTTGTGTGGGCTCATTTATGTTGGTGAAACAGGAAACAGCTTACTATCTAGAATGAACGGACATCGCAGTGGAGTGAATCGATCTTTGGACGTGCAACTTTATAAGCATTTTAACCAAGCATTTTAATCACTCCACTTTGTCTATGCGTGTCCGTATTCTTGAAAAAATATACTATCCAACCAACAGCCCCACACTTAGTTCACCATTCCGTAGACAGAGAGAATACCACTGGATTAGACAGTTAGGTACCGCAATGCCTTATGGATGTAATGACAACATCAAAGATATAGGCAATCTCTCAAGCCCTGGCTGTTCAGAAGTGAATGTGATGGGCCTCTTTCAGTCTTCTGTCCGTAGAAAACGTAGTCATGGTCATAGGCGTTACCATCGGCCTAATTTACTACATGTACCTCCAACTGCCATGAAAAAATTCATGAAATGCTTCTTTTATTACAGAAGCCTTTAGGTCTCCATCACATTCGTACTTCATTATTTGCTCTTTCCATCAAGGACTTGAGAAGGTTGCATGCCTATGCATTGGGATTGTCTTTGATTGTCTTTGACAGATCCGAACAAACAACCGTACAGACTAGTCAGTATTATTGCTGATACTGCACTATACATACTATACAAGCCTGTTCGTGCTGAACCTATGACTTATGATCACCGTCCTTTCATACATCTTCCATTTACAAACAAAGGAATTGATGCCATTAATATCAGCAATATACTTCACAACAAAAAGGTTACATCAACTATACCTGTATACTTTAAGAACCAGTCTGTACCTATTCTGTCATATCGTTATACCAAAACAATCTCCAATAAAATATTCAATTACAATAAGGCATTACGGCACTTAAAAATTGACGAATTCCTTCAAACACCAGCATCCTGTGACTGCTGTACATCTCCCTTCAAATATACTCCAGTTGGCCATGTCATCACTGGTGATCTGAACTTGGTTGAACATCACCACCTTCGTAAGATATTATCTTGTGGACCCAAATTCAGAGAACCTCGCAGGATCAACTGGAACCATAATTTTAAGATCATTATGAACTCTGTTGAAGAATATGCCAGGAAATGGGCTAAAAAGGAGGATGTAGAGCTAGACACACTGTCAGAATGGGTCAAATCTGTGAGGAAAATAGTTCGTGGCCGTATTGGTCGACTAAAATCACATGTTTGCAGAAGACCCTATTCTGTATTTAAAGATCCTGATGCTGTTAAGTGTTTAAATGATATCCATGACAAATATGTTGTCGTCCCTGCTGATAAAGTTGCCAATAACATTGTATTTGTCTGTAAGAAGTATTATTTTGAATGTCTTATAGAGAACTTGGTGTAATTAAGACCTCCACCAACTCCACTTACAGACAATCAATGTTCGAAAAATCTGAAATTTTGGCAAATCATAAGTCATTCATGGATAATTTTAAAATTACAACAAAGGATGACCATGATAAGTTGCCTAGCTTATACTGGATACCAAAGCTCCACAAAACACCTTACAAAGCTAGGTTTATCACAGGATCTTCAAAATGTTCAACAACAGAGTTATCGAAGATACTGACTTCTGTTCTTTGTACTGTTAAACGGGGACTTAAAGCATACTGTGATGTTGTCTTTTCTTGGAGTGGTATAAATCAAATGTGGATATTAAAAAATTCGAAGGAACTCTTGGAAAATTTGAAATCAAGATCTGTTTCAAAAATAACATTTATTAAAACTTTCGATTTTTACACATTGTATACCACAATACCACATGATAGATTGAAAGAACGCTTGGAAAACATCATCAACCAAGCATTGTTCTACAAAAACGGTTCACGCCGTTACAAATATGTGGTATTAGGGTATAATTCTACATATTTTGTTAAAAATATTACTAACGCTAAAGTGTTTTATACCGAGAAAGATATTATCACTATGCTTGATTTCCTCATTGACAACATATTTGTTGAATTTGGAGGACACATTTTCCAACAGTGTATAGGAATTCTAATGGGCACTAACTGTGCTCCCTTGCCGACTTATTTATGTTCTCACACGAGGCAAAATTTATCAAGAACCTTATCAAGCAGAAAAAGGTCTCTGTAGCTCGAACTTTCAACATTACATTTAGATACATAGACAATGTTATTTCATTGAATAACTCTGAATTCAGTAAATATCTCGCTATGATTTATCCTCCAGAATTGGAGATTAAAGAAACTACAGAAACGGCCTCTTCTGCTTCATATCTGGACATTTTACTTGAATTTGACTCTAATGGTCACCTCTCTACTAGGCTATATGACAAGACAGATGATTTCAACTTTAGTATAATCAATTTTCCACACCTCATCAGTAATATTCCACTCTCACCTGCTTATGGGGTATACATTTCCCAGCTTATTCGATATGCAAGAGCATGCAGTTCATATGGTGATTTTGTAGAGAGACATGGCCATCTCTCTTACAAACTGTTAAATCAAGGTTACACCAGAGCAAGACTTGTCTCTACATTCAAACGCTTTTTTGGCAGGTATCGCAAGCTGGTAGATAAATACAATATCTCTCTTCGACAAATGATCACTGATGGCATCGGTGACATGGGCCTTAGCTAGTGACCACTACCTATCTGACTTACAGATTGATATATGGCGGGTGCCACATGTGGGGCAGGATGCGCTTACTATTTTCGAAACACCTGACATCACTTCTTTGTCTTTTGGCCGAGGTCCATATATCTTTCTTTCATGAATTTGACTTTATTTGTGTACCGTCTATTTACTGTCTGTTCTTTGCTGTTTTGTGTCTATGTTTGCAACTATTGTCTTACAAATTCTGACCTAGTGCTATTTGATTATGGATTGGTATGATTGTGATTATTTTAAAAATAATTTGCAATGTGCCCGTCAACTTTCTTCCTTTTAATGAGCAATGTCGTTTACAGTCTTTGAGTGAAACTTTACAGAGAATAGATCGGCTGTGAGTTGAAAAGCTGCGAACATACAGGGTATATTTTAAGAGAAGGTAAGCATAAAAGAGCAAGATATAGCTCTCATTGAGTTGTGAGGTACCTTTGAAGAAATTTATCATTGCAGTTTTACCAATAATTATCTAATTCTGCCCTAGGTTCACCGTGTCGTCATTCCAACAACCGATGAAGCCAAGCGTTCGAGCCGATTTTCTATCGCCTTCTTCTACAACGCGGACAGAGATTATGTTGTAACCTGCATCGATGGTAGTGACAAATATCAACCAATAACAATGGCTGAATTCCTTAAACAGAAACTTGATGCAGCCTATCTGTAATGAGTGCCGATTGCAGGGCTCAGACGACTGATCTAGAGATATTAACTTCTGAACTTGTCTCATTTCTGCCGCCTTCAGAAAATCCGCTTGATCTCTAACTCTTAATACGTTCCAGTAAACATGAAATTGCCTATTAAAACTTTTAATTTAGCATATCCGGTTCTGTAAAGAATACTACATAGTGAAATAGCATTGCGGTTTTACTAACTCATGAATTTCTACGGTAAGCTGACCATCGTGTGGTCACAGAACCAATTGCTTAGGGACCGTCTCAGATTGTCACATAAGTTCAAAAAGCAAAATTCGTTCGTTTACGGGGATAGGGGTTTGACCTCCATTCAATTAGTGAACTTCACATTCGTGTCATGCAATGGTTCGTATTCACATTTGGTCGATTACTTGACGATGTCATGTGCTCAGTGGATACATATTCTTCAGTAGCTACAGCACAATGCTACATTGTAGTCAGGCAGACATCAACATTTCGCACTTTTTAATTTTCCTTTAGGGGAAGGGGAGGGGGTTTTGATGTAAACGAAGAAATTTCGTTTATTGAACTTATGCGACAATCTAAGACGGTCCCTCATATGAATATGCCACTTTGCACTCATTCATAACACAGCCATGGCCTGGTGGTGTCCCGTTTGCTCTAATTTTTAGTATAAAAATGTTAGTCATGAATCTACACATTAATAATATTGACTAGGCGGCCGTCAACGTTAGCTCGCGCGTGCAGTACATGTCTAGGTGGTGGTTCTGATACACGAATGATATCAATTGCAGAGTAGGGCGAAAACAATTTAGCATCGCCTGCACTATTTGTTGAACCATGCGACAAAATACAACGTCCACTCAAAATCAAAGGCCATAAATTTTCATCACTGGGAATGCTGTGAGTTTCTTGTAAAAGGTAACAAAGGGCCGTATTTGTATGCTGGAGAAAATCAAAAACTTGAAAGCGTTTCTTCGAGTCTCGACACCCTCGAACATTAAGTGTAACACAGGTCAGAGACATACCTGTAAATAGGATAAACAGAAGATGCTTCCACATATCGAATTTTATTCAATATCTTACTTTCTCTGATAGCCCTTATCATATCATATAGTTTTGAAATTTGACAGGTAGCTTTTGACGGTTACGTTTTTAAATTTGTCAAAAATAGTTATGTTTCCATATCTTTACTTTTCAGAATGTTTTTATAATTTCTGTAAAATATTCTTTACAATCCTTTTTTTCTGAAACGCGTCTAAATAGAAATCTAATTTGGCTTGTAGATTCCCTGAGATTGCTACATTCCCTTTTGATTATATGATGGGTTTATTCCATATGCAAATCTTATGGGTAATTTGTCATTTCAAATCAATACGTCATTTTCCCAGTCACTGAGGTCTTGAAGTTTAGCGATTGGATATATCGCCTTTAAGTGATTGCGAATTAAAATTTGTCAAAATTGAAATGCAACAGTTCATAATTTTTCCACTTTTTTAAAAATTTTCACACAAAGCACCTTCTCCAAAAGAATGTGTAGAATAACGATTGCTTTTGCTTTGCAGATACGCAGGGATATTGCGATTAAGCTTTTATGTTGAGAAAATTTGCATATGCACAGTTTAAGGACTTACTTTTACATTATGGGTCAAATCATTTTCCCTCCGCTGGCTTTGAATCTTAATATGTAGCTTCTACCAGGGCCCTTACTTGGTGTTATTTAATCAAACATAAAATTTTCTTATGTGAAGAGTTGAAAATGATTTTGGCTCAGATTTTGCGCATGACTACATACCTGATATTAGCATTGATTTAAGTAGATATTTTTTCGTGTTTTCTTTGTCATTCCATGAGAGAAAGCGAGTGAAATATCCTGTTTCTAAAATTAAATATGTAGCAAACAGATAAGAGAAAAGCAATTTCAATTACCCTTGTGTTTGGTATTCATGTGCTTAGTAACGATTCTGTTCGTTATGGCTTTCAACAAAAAAATATGGCAGCAGAAAGAAGTATGCAATTTTTAAGTACCGCATGTGTAGCATTTTACTTTTGGGGCTATCATTCCATAGATTAAAGCCAAAAAGACCTGGTGATCACAATAATTGTTTTAACTATGGCCCCAAAGATGTATCAGGTGTAAGTCAGAAGGTTCTTGATAAGCAATTATTATTAATTCTAGAAAACGTAAAACGTCTAAACCATTCTGGTCGAGTGAACTATCCAGTCTTTGGAAAGATTTAAGGGAAAAAGAACGTAAATTTCTGAATAGTCATTATTCTAAAAGACTTGGCCTAGTTTTGAAACTCAAGTTTTTGACAGCACAAAGAAAGTTTGATAAAACTTTTCGAACTGAGAATATAATCGTAAGTTGACGTCTTATATTGAATATTTAAATGCGTCAAATCAAACAGAATTTTGCAACCAAATTATAAGTTGGGTACTAGGTGTAAGAAAGACATTCTTCCTGAAGTTTATGGTGACGATGGTATAATAATTAATGATATTAGTTTTGATTTACATAAATGGAAAAGCGATTTTGAGGGATTGTATAATTTACTTGATATCGAGAATGAATCGACTTTTGATTATTCTTTTTATACAAAAATCATCAGTGCTAAGGCTCAGTGTGAACAAATATATCTGGCAAATAGTGCGTCTTAATGTGTATATGAATAGTGATATTTCTTTACAAGAAGTTGTCTATCTTGTTAATCGCTCTAAATGCAACAAGGCAGTTGGTCTAGATAAAATCCCACACGAGACCCTAAAGAATGATCATGCGATTAAGATTCTTCATAACCTTTTCCAACTTTGTTTTACTTCCCAAGAAGTTCTCTGTCTGACCCACATGTCCCGTTTAATTACACGGGGATCAGTGTATAGTCTAATATGAGTAAGCTTTACCCTGGTATCTGGTAATTTAAATAATAGCACTGGACAAAATGCTTGATATACAACAATATATACACTTATACTGATTTTGTACATGTGTAAAATAATTTAAGTATACACGTACGTATACTAATAAAATGCAAAACTACAGTGTAAACTTAGTATGCAAAGATCTGCATTACATATACTCATGATCTGCATAGAAATACACTACGCATATCAACGTATTGGAATGTTCCATATACAAAGATATACACTGCGTATGCAATTAGTATTGTGTTCCATATACGTCAATATACGTCAATATGCTAAGGGCACACTAAGCGTTTTGTCCAGTGTAGATTAACGAAATATCTTCAATTAGGAAAAAAATGTTGATGAACAGAATGGTTTTAGAAACACAAGAACTTGTCTTGACCATATTTATGTACTTACATCTATCACTAGAAATAGAAAAGCTCAAATTTTACAAACTTTTTCTGTTTTTGTTGACATGAAAAAGGCTTTCGATGGGGTTGACAGGGACTTTGCTGTTCTATAAATTGTTGCAAAATAATATAAATGGGCGGTTCTATGAGTCTATTAAAAGTATGCATTTTAATTCTTTATCATGTATTAACGTAAACGGAAACTGTACTTCTTAGTTTGCAACAACTTATGGAGTCAGACAGGGTGATGTGCTTTCCCTGACGCTTTTTTATATTTTTTTCAATGCTTTAGCTATTGAGATTAATGATTTAGCTTTAGGTATCCTGTTGGTAATTCATTAATTAATATTCTGTTGTATGCGGATGATATTGTTATGCTTGCTGAAAATGAGACAAATTTACGAAAGATGTTTGACCATCTACAAGATTTGTGCAAAAGGGGGCGTTTGATGATGAACAAGTCCAAACACAAATTGTTCATTTTCGAAATATGGGACAAATGAAAACAAACTATTTTTCAATTTGGTTGTACAAATCTTGACGTAGTTTCTCAGTATAAATATTTGGGTTTAGTTTTGGATCAGTTCTTAAATTTTGAAGTGACTTCTGAAATTCTAGCAAATGCTGCAGTTATTTCTAAGATACACATGTTTAAGGATTGTAGATATAACACTTTTACAACTCTATTTTACTCTTGTATTACTCCAATTTTAGATTACTGTTCTGCAATTTGGGGCACAGTTAGATATTTCCTTTGCGTCCACAAATTTGCCCCTATACTTTCTATAAATGGAGAGGTGGGCTGGGATCCCTGTCTATTTAGGAATAAATTGAACATGGTAAGACTCTGGAATAGATTAGTGCTTATGCCTGATGGTAGAATGATTAAGCAAGTTTTTAGTTTGGATATCAGTTTAAAATATAAAAACTGGGCTAGAGATATGTTTGATTTATTTTCAGAAATTGGTTTGCAGGAAAAAATTGGCAATATAGAGGCTTGTAGTATTCCTTTCATTGAAAATACATTAAAAACGCTGTATATTAGTAACTGGACATCCCAACTGAGTGAAAAGCCCAAATTGTGTGGTACATATTTGATGTTTAAGAAGGAATATGGAAAGGAGAAATATTTACAATTTCCCATTTCTAGATCAAAAAGATCACTTTTAGCACAATTGAGAGTTGGTATCTTACCTCTGAATATTAAAACTGGGCGTTACACGTAAGTGCCTAAAGAGGAAAGACTGTATGATTTTTGTTCGAATGTAGTAGAAGGTAAGCTCCATTTTATTTTTGACTTTACACTTTACAATGTTATTAGGAATCAATTGTTCTGTAAAGCCAGAAACTTGTGCTGTGTATTTGATTCATTTGATGTACAACAGAAACTAAAATTTTTAATGAGTGAGATGCAATCCGAATTGACATTCGTATGTCTATCATACATTTTCAATGAGACAATAAGCTTCTTATTCTTAAATTACATTTCGTGCTATTCATGTCAATGTACTTCATTTACTGTTTTTGTGTCTTGTAAGCCCTTGGGGCTGGGTGTGGCAACCAAGTTGTTTAAGTCCGCACATGACACTTTAATAAATAAATATAACATAACATAACATATTGCAAGATGCAAAGTAGATCAGTGTTCAGTTAATCACGTTATATTAATGAGCATTTTTTCGGCATTAACATTGTATGCTAATGCTTCGTTATCAATGTAGAATATTCATCTGCCTCACACCTTGCACAGTATTTTAAAAATACAGACTGTATTGTTTACTGATAGTATCTGCATTATATTTACATCCATTGAATCTGTAAATAATACGGCAATACCTCTGATCGTTCAGTTGACTAAATTGTGAGGCAAGCACAGATTCATTGTGTGCCTTGGAATATTCTGCGACACCTTCAGGCCCGGCCTTGTCGTATACCCTGTAATCAGAATTTCATAAATGATAGTCACCGGAATCGCTTAACTGGTTTGTTGCTTGTGCTTATCAAGTGACTTTATAATTAAAACAGTGAGGAGATCAACGCCGACAACATGTAGTTGTCATTTAATTGATGACATTCATTTTCCATAGTTATTCACTTTACTATTTGCCATGAAACAAAATATGCCTCTTGATATCGTGTAACAGCATACTAACATAAAATAGATTAATCTTGTGTACAGTATCAGTTTTCACTGTCATCCTGTATCTAACAATTTAGCTTAATCTGTGCATCTTCCTTTTAGCAAGACACACACTGAGTCTGTACAAGCTGTCATGATGATCATCTGCAACTCAGTGAATGATACTGGTCAACCAATTGTTCGTAAAGGTACAGCAAAAGGGTCGTGTTCTTTGCTGTGGTAAAACTGTACAGTATGATTTATCGGACTCAACGAATTTGGACTATATCTTCAGGTTGCGTTGAAACTAGTGTGTGCAATGCACAATGTATGAATATTAAGCGTAGAGTATGCATTATCAAACTTACTATATGTAGGGAGGCCAACTGAAATTTTAAAATGTTCAATCTGCATTTTAATTAATGTAGTTTTTTAGATTTCAATGAGAGAAGCTAAACATTTTTTTAATTTTCGAAATTGGATGAACGGTTACAATTTTATAGCTTTTTAAAACATTCACTTTTACTCTTTCTGTAGAAAGACAATACATATAGTAACAATGGGAACAATGGGACAAAAATGAAGGAGTTTTAGCTGAAATTTACAGTAAATTTGCTGTAACTTTATTAATAAAACATCTTTTTGTACCAAATTTGGCATGGAGATAGATTTCAATGGCACACACAAATGTATCCTAAAATCACGCGATTACGATGGTGGCCATATTGGATTTATCCATGGCAACGGATGAACGACACTTAACGAGAAATGACAAAATGAAAATATAAAGCTCAAATGGCATAAGTGATATATCAAATTGAAGGTCTTTTTGAGCTGATGGCACTTTTGAATAGCTCTACTGCATTAAAACTACATACAAAAAGTATTTTATCCAAATAAAGGCTTTCAAAACATCACCACTGGGGCCATGTGGAGTTTTGACATTATTTGGTAAAGGCTTCTTCAATTTTATCAGTTTCTGAACAATTTGAAACTTAGAATTTAATTTAAGGATTATTGGTTAAAACTATGTTCCAAAATTATTGATCATCTTTAAAATTCAGGAGTAAATTGAATGAGAAGACGATGTTTGGAGGTGCTAAAATTGCATACTTGTCATGGTAAAGTTATCAGCAACTAAGATGGTCTCATCATACCACTTGTCAGACATGCAAATTTCCTTTGTTACAAACATTAAAAAAAATCAATACCCTTTCTTTTGCCAACACAGATGCAACTTATTCCCTTAGTTTCCTTGAAAATATTGTGTACATGTATGGCTGTCAAAAATCTATGTCGACAAAATCACAAAATTGCTATCGCCTCTGCGCAAAAGGGATTGATCTTCTCATTATTCACCGTGAGAAATTAGAGAATTATGATTATCAAAACTATGGTCCCAGAATTTTGATATATGGACCGAGCTGTTCTGTGTACAGAAGAAATTTGCTCCAGTTCAATGAGTGATCTCCATGTGTACGGATCATGGAGAATTGTGGGTAGCCTCACTTACTGTGAAGCGTGGTCAATATCTCCGTCAATAAATACGTGAGCTGTTCAAAATTTCTCATATTTCTAGCAAAAATTCAAAAGAAATAATGATAAACTGCGTACTAGAGGACATTTCACTGAGAGTTGGTCGGGTTAGGTCTCGGAAAAATCGCTCTCAATTTTTTGTCTCGGATTTGGTCATATACACTGCCCTATGTTGGTGAAGAACCTTATATCGCGAGAAAGAGCGAGATCTGGGCTTTCAAATGAGTATTCGATGTAAGGGATGTTTTGATTGGCTCACCTTCAAACATGCGTTTCAAAATTGGCGATGTAAATATTAGGTGCTGCCATGTTTCAGATCGCCGTTCCCGGTACCGTTTCTAGCTCAATTTTGCAGTTTATTCAAAAAGTAAGTAGTTCATATAAAGAAATAAAAAACATATGAGAGAATAGCTGCATTTTTAATTTTTAGCCTCATGTATTTTTTTCCACAATTTTCTTTCCCGTTATCGATGTTTTTCTATTTTGAACATGACTAAGTCACTGGTGATTGAGTGTCAATTCAGCACGTCCTGGGCGACCTGCTGGCCTCCCTACTATATGTATACAACTGTCTAATGCTTCACGACTTATTTTCTATTGTTATATAAGGAAAGAAATAAAACTAATATTACATAACACAAATATGCTTGTGTCAGACTTCACAAGCATAGCCATTCTTTTTCTTTTTTTTTAATTTTTTCAATCCATCATCCAACAGGCGTTAGCCCAATTACAGGATGAGGTATGCATAACCCACTAACCCCAAATGGAGCACTGAGGAGGATCACAATAGTAAGTAGTAGTATTAAGTAGTAGTAGAAGTAGTAGTAGTAGTAGTAGTAGTAGTAGTAGTAGTAGTAGTAGTAGTAGTAGTAGTAGTAGTAGTTGTAACAATAATAATAATTACGGTAATAATAATAATTACAATAATTTTACCGAGTTTCTGTTGTCTTGTTGTGGTGGTATATCGGGAGAATTTCCCCTCTTTCCCTGGCTTACAGATTTCGGCAACGCTACACAATGACCCTCACTATAAGCACTCATACAAAAATGTGTTTCTGTTTTTATTCTTAACGATCGTTGTGCTGACTGAACATCAAAATAGACCTACCTAAATCTGAAATCCTTCATCAAAGCTATGAATTCTTCCATGCTTCTTTCTATGGGAGCGTTCAGTTTTATTATGGCCTTTGGTAGGCCAGCAAATTCTTCCTGTGCATCAGTCAAAAAATAAGCAAATTCCCCTACCCATTGCACCAAAAACGTGATGACCCCCTTTTAACATGACAAAAATTTCATGACCCCCACCATTTATTGAGTAATAAAGCTTCACACACGAACATGTCTGGAGGCATTGCGCGATAGAATCCAAAAAAGATTCTGAGGTATTTTCAAATAACCCCCCAACAAAGACACAATGTGTTAACATTCAAACCTCCCCTTATGACTTGCTGTAATTCCCCCCCCCCCTCTCACAGGGATTGGACAAAATTGGTGGGTCACAATTTTTTGCGAAAGCATTTTTTGAAGGGTCATAAAGTTTACTGCATGCCTCTGGGAGGGTCACCATTGTTTGTGCTACTTTTTGAAAGCAAAATGAGGCTGATATAGTGGGTCCTAAACTATAAAATCATAATACATGGGAGTGTATAGGGCAAACTATTAACATTTCCCCATATAAAACAAGCTATATCTTTACATTTTCACATGTTTGATTATTCATGTAAATGTACTTTGATTGCAGTCAGGTAAAAGGTGTGTTTATACACAAAAAATTAATATTTAGATTTAATAATGTTGATTCCACTATACATGGTAGCCTATGAGAAAACTGTGTAATAATTTTTCAATACAAAACTTACAATATCTATACATTCATAAAATTGTGATAATTGACATAGATGTACTTGATTGGAAGAGGATGGTTACAACTCATATATGTGTACAAAAATTTGATTTTGAAATTTCACCGAAAAACGTTCATCCACTATACAAGGGGAAGCTATGATTAAACTGTGAACAATTCTTTTTCGAATGAAAAACGTTCTATACTTGTGCATATATAGACGTTGGATAATGGACAATTTTGTACATGATCAGACTAGGTTGATAACCAGTGGATGGGAGTGCAAAAAAAAATGATTTTGGAATTTCACCAAAATGTAGATTCACTATACATGATTGTCTATGAGGAAAATATGAATAATTATTTTCAAATACAAAACCAGCTAAATCTGTGAATTTATAGACTTTTGATAAGTCATTTTAAAGTAATGATTAGACTAGGGAGGTTAAAAGTTGATATGTGTGTCCAAGAAATTTCATTTTGGAATTTCAACGAAAATATTGATTTAGTCTACCAGAAAACTATGAATATTTTTTTACAATACGAAACTAACAACATTTGTGCTTTTATAGGTGTTTGACAATTCATACAAATCTACTTGATTCAAATAAGGTGTTTGCAAATTCAGATGCGGACAGCGATTATGAAACTGGAATTAAACATAAAAGTATTGTTTCACTTTTCATGATAGTCGACAGTTAACTGTTAAATATTTTTCCTGACAAAACTTGCCATATCTCTAATATGTGAGGAATAGGAATTCTTCATTGCCTTCAGTGCGCTCAATTAACAAGAAGATAAGCCTCAGAGTTGCCAAGGCAAGATGTTCATATGATAGATAATTATACTTTTATTCATATTTACAGTCATGACTTCAGAGAATTTTATCATGCATCGAATCATTTTTATTTCCCAGAATATTTTTGAACACTAAAACTCCTTTTTGAAGGATACTAATGAAAATATAGTGGACCTACTCTGTGCTGCTTATGAAGAATACATGACCCCTTGGCGGCTTTCAAATTTAATGCTCCCTATAACTTGAATTGCGATAGGAGTGACTGCTAAATAATTATTGCATACTGTACACTAAACAACAAGTAATCAACAGCATCGGACAATACCCAAGAAAGATAAGCTTTTACTTATCCTTTCTGAGAAGTACTAGTTAACGCACGCGTAACAAATACAACCGGCGAAACCGGGGTCAAGCAACTGGCTAGAAGGGTCAACGTGCACACAGCGTAAGCCAGCATGCAAATAGTGAATGTAAAAGTTCAACTCCCACAGTGCTTTGCGGCGCGACACACACCACATTATATACTCCAAGGAACGGAACACCATGGCAGGTAGCGAATGGAAGTTTCCTATCATCGACTTTTCTGCATATAGTCTGCAACGCACTTCCCCTGATCGCGAGACATTCACGAACCTAATCGAAAGTGTTCGCAATTCTCTGTCTTCGAATGGATTTTTGTATCTGTCGAATCACGGCATAAGTAAAGAAGAGGTAGGATTTCTCATTGTTTCACGGTGACCCTAGAATAATTACAAAGTAGGAACTATTCTCAAAGTCGGCGTAATAACTGCTCAACTTTAATATCGTGCGATCGATCATACTGTGCTTACATTGTATTGGCTGGAGTACCAATATGTTACTAAGCATTTTGAGAACCTTTTTTGTGTCAACGCTCTTGAAGTTTGAAGGTTTGAAGATAAGCTTGAACAATGGATGATATATTGCATGGATTATTGCCGATTACTGCCGATATGGGATGTACGCTGTTTTTATTACTTTAAATGTTTTCTTCAGTCGACCAATTAGCTTTTTTACTTCTTTCATCTCGACACTGAAAATGAATTCGATGACCAAATGCAAGAGGGGCGTATTGCGTTTGTTGAAGTACAAAATATACGCCCCTCTTGGACTGGGCATCGAATTAAAAAAATGATATAAGAACATGTATGGGCGATCAGTGGGGAATCCGAAGGAGTACCAGAAAGGTTGTTTAAGTACAAGGCACGTGCTTTTGACCGGAGCGTACAACAACTTTCGACTGGAATGTGCAACAATTTAAGTTCACCAATGACAACAATACCACCAAAATGGCCATACAGGGCACGTGCGCTTAACGTGTCAAGAAATAATGTTTAAGACAAGTAATATTTCAATGAAAGACCAAGATTACTTTCTCCAACTTCCATTTTTATTATAACATGATTGAGAAGCATTAGAAGCCAGTGAAAAGGTAACTGTAAATGACTGGTCCGGAAAATTTAGACGACAATGAATGTCAGCTATGAAGGATTAAACTGACTGACCTTTGGTGTCAAAGGCCATGATCTTATTGAGCGAGACCTTTATACAGCATGATCCCTTGGTTCTTCAGTCAGCTCACACAATAGCTCTTGTCACTTTCTGTCTGTTAAGTCGGCACAATATCTCCAGAACGGCTTATCGGTTCGGTATCAATTCTATTACTTTGATTCTGTTTCGTAACGGAATAGCCGGCTCTTTACTTTTGGTTGGACATTCACAGTACCGCTTATTCTGATGTCAGATATTCTCAGATCTATACATCATATCCAAGAAGACAAATATATTGCAGTTTTCACACTTATGTGCCAGTTCCATGAAACTTACATTACTAATTTGCATATCGTATTCCACTGTTAGAGGATGACAGTGAAATAAATGAAATAGTTTTAGTCATTAAATTTCTTATGTAAATATCTAATTATACTTTTAATTTAAGACATATGTCAAAGATGAAACCTTAAAATTTGGTGAAACCTGCTATAGCCAACAACAATAGTTTGCATTTTCATGTGAAATGATTGGAAGTTGAATGTCTAATGTTTTCATCTTTAGAATGACTATACTCCTTTAACAAATTTTACTTGTGATGTTGATCATAGCAAGTGAACGGCATCTTGTAATAAAGCATTCTGCAGTTTGTCGTAAACAACATATTTAAGTATCTTTACATTGTAAGTATGAGTAAAATGCATAATTGTGAAAAAAACGAAAAATGTAAGAGAAATGAGAATGTCAATTTATATACAACAGCATTCATTGCATATACTAAAACATACGAGCACATCCAGTTCACGTTTGGTTTTACCTGTTGTTAGTTGAGGTTCTCTTTCTGCTGATACCTGGAAAAGTTGCAGGCATTTTCTCGACCCCACGGCCTATTAACACTAATCAACACACCACAAGATAGTCTAGTACTCTACAAAGACTCTGAGATAGATCAAACCTACACCTTCACAGATTCAATCGGGGCATCCGACAAATGTGCCCGTGAGAAAGATGGTTGCGACTTATTATTTTTTTGTGGGTAAATGAGCTTTTATCAATACCAGGGGTTAGGTTGTTATTTCCAACATTATGGTATTTGTGGCTTTAACCTGAATGGAATGGCTTTTTTAGTCTCAATTCCTTCGGTGGATGCTTGTCATTGAAACAGCGGCGACGACTCGGCTCTGCACAGGGCCAAACAGTATTTAGGTCATAGGTTCCAAAAGGTTGTCCTAATGGGTAAGGAGCACAACCGTTCATGTATTGAAGATGATAAGTGTTCTCTGCCACGAAGGATTGGAATCAAGAACAATCTCCCGGAACAGAATCAAGACATGTATAGCACCGTCGCTTGTCACTATATCAACAGAGGGAAAAGCAAGAGATTTATTGAGCTAATTAATATGTGAAATAGATATTATATGTTCAAAATTCTGATACACTTGAAAACTTGAACTCTCTCGCTATCTAGCTCTTCGCTACCTCTGTGTCAAAATCAGTCCCCATCTCTTCAATACCCTCACCCTTATCTCCTCCATGACATATTGATATCAATCACCAACACGCGTGATTATTTTCCTCATTGTACAATTTGTTAACCGCTACTCGCTAATTCATTTAGATCATTTGCCTTCTGTGAGATGGAAAGTTGAAACAGTATTAAAACATATTTTACAAATTGCATGCTTTGATAGAATCCTTTGGTACTCCGTTTTTTGCCTCTGGAGTATATATATATATATATATATATATATTTATCACATACATAGACCCAGTTATCCCTATAGTGTGACATCACACTATAGGTATACGGTTTACAGGATTTCCGTATACCCCTACTTCTGACGTCAGAAGTAAGGGTATACGGGGTCGGCACTTTTTTTCTACTGAAACTGTTTGTAAGCATTCTCGTGCAGATGAAAATTGAGTGGGCACAAAGGTGTTTACTGAAAAATGCGGTAAAGGTAATAAATAGCGAAAACGTCAAGGCTTTTGGTAGCGATTGTGAAAGTTTGTCTGTTTTTTTTGCTACTGGGGAAAACGAGAGCGTTCACTGTCGTCTGCTCCCTACGTTTGCTACTATACCACTGTACTGTGCTATCTCGTCACGAGCCGTGACAGCCGAGTCATCGCTCAAAATCGACCAATTTATCACCGAACAAGAATCCAACATATAATATGATGTATCAAAATCAACATCTCATCCTGTCAGGTGACGGGTTAAATTTTTAGCATCGGCAAAGTGTTGTATTGCTGTTGAACTTCTGCGGTAGGTTGTAATAAAGCGAGAATGTTTACTGCAGTAATGTACGGCAAACGCAGTTTTCAGAAGCTTGTGCCACTTCGTCGACAGCTGAGCTCGATAGGAGCCGCGGCCTCAATGAAGTGTTTTCATAAGACACCAGTAAAATCGAGATCGAATGAACATTGCAAGTTTCTTTTTGCGCTTTGTTTACTGTGATTGTTTATGATTTTAGTTTCATTCATAATTACAACGAACGATGATACACTTTTCCTCTCAATTTCAAACAACGTCCAAGGCGTTGAGAATATGCGAACGTACGATCTTCAAAGGGCATCGTACTCCTCCAGTCCTCGCCAGTTTCGAGCAATATAACTTTCCTAGGTACAGTGTGGTTGCATAAATGACCAACAAGAACGATGTGATACAGTTCAATTGTGGTTTTATTCATATATTATGACCGAAGTCAGGAACTGACAGCAGTAAAAATGACGACTGCAGCATTGCACAGCGTGTTCGTTCGAATCGTACAGTGTAAACAACGTGTAAGCACCGCCATGAACAGCAAGACAAGGTTAAATTTCGATGCATTATTTACATTATTACATTACCTTCAAACAAAATAATACATCTGAAGATACTATATCGTCCTCCTTTCCCTTGTCCTCGCTGATAACGGCTATATCCATTCAAGTTTTGCGCCGAAAATCCGACAGCGAGAGACTACTCTGACGCATCGAGAGGAACGTGCGTCCGAATGTGAACGGAATCAGCTGGAGCCGTACCATTTCATCCGCCACGCCGACATAATAAAGGTCCAAATTACATCGCGCGGGAAAGTGAAAATAAAAATATTGGGTCTATGCATGTGATAAATGTATAATCTCCCAGTATTTCTCACTCATGTGACGTCATCGAAGACTCGGGTTTCCCCCAACATAGCTGTATCCCTCCTCGCCTACCGGCTCGGAGGGATACTGCCGCTATGTTGGGGGAAACCCTCGTCTTCGATGACGTCACACTCGTTCGAAATACTGGGAGATTATATATATATATATATATATATATATATATATATATATATATATATATATGTACTTCTTCTGTCTGATGATTGCAGGATGCATAAAACTTATATTGCAGTCGTCGTCGCGCTGCGCTCGCGCGATTTTTCTCTTGATGAACATAAATGTTTGTAAACATGAGTCTTCTCAACTTCAATCGGAGTGAGATGGGAGCGGTCCCTCACTTTGTTAACGCCTTTGTAAGACTCAACATCATGCAATGGTAAAATATTAAGATCGGAAACGAACTTCAGTGATGTATTTTTATCTATAAACTCATGTAAGGCTACGAACATTGAGACACTCTTCACATTATGTCGCTGAGTTTACTGCATGCAGTCACAGTGAAGAAATGGGTTTGATCGCGCGCGGTCACGCTGGTTGTACACAATGCTATGTACAGCACAGTAAAAATACATCACTAAAATTTCTGTAGCTTGCGTTTTTGTCAATTGTACTCCTGTTGGGCCTCTTGAAATGAAAGTTCTCGTCCTTGCTAGCGATGTCGTAGACCAGAACCCGGTCATTCATAGTCTGTTGGTATATACACGCGTACGTACGGGTAAGTGTTCAGCTCCATGGCTCGAGCGAGCCCCATTCAACTGATTCGAGAAAATCATGATCAAATGTGATCTAAATCCAGCGTGTAATTACTGTTCAATATTCAGCAGATACTTAACTTAGATTAATTGACCTTTTATTGAGTGTTAGATTTGGTAAGTTGGTATACTTGTGACAAATCAGGCGCCATATCAGCGGCAATATCGAAAACATAATAATCAACCCGTAACCACATGCGGCATTCTCGGATATGTTGACTACAAGGGGGACCCACTCTGGAGCATGCGCAGCGCGACGACCACTGCGCTTTAAGTAACAGATATAATTACTTTGGACTTGAAATAATTTGTGTTATATATATATATATATATATATATATATATATATATATATAAATATATATATATATATATATATTTAATGATACTTTTAATGATAGTTCTTTCCGTAAGTATCGTACAGGCTTGCCGAGCCCGTTCATTTTGGCTTTTTCTCGCCCGCGCCCATAAATAAACGCTAATGGTCAGCGCGGATTCTGTTATTTCCATTATTTTATCAACGTACCTTCATAAACAGTCAAAATTTACGAAAATTTCCCAAGCGAACGACAACAGGCCCCCAGAACTTGTCAGTGAGTAGTGCGCGTGCTGTAAAAAATTTGCAAATCCGGAGATTTATTTGAAAAAAAGTGTCTAAACTTGGCCCACTAGTGCTCCATTTCATTTTGTGATTGATTATGATCTTTGTACAAGTAACAATTTTCGATTTAGCTGTAAAGTTACTATGTTTACGATATCATTAATATTCACGGGCATGTAAACAAACCATGTATTTGTGGTCAGTCACGTGGTTCAGCTCGACCAATCAAAATGCAACGGGCAGGGCATAGCAATAATAAAAGTTAACTGACTTTGAGAAAAATAAACTGGGTTTACATAGTGCGCTTCTTTCATATATGGACAGTATAACCTCCCTTTCTGAAGTATAACATCAGTAAAGATATTTGACACCAACACTGCGCAAAACGTTTAATATGATCACATTTTACAACAAGTGAATACTACTTTCTACTGAGTCTAAGTGCAAGAAAAAAGTATACTTATCAAAATCAACACGATTTATTATCTTTAGAAGTCTACTAGTTGCAAGCAGTTAATCACGAATTATATGTAGGGGTTATTACGCGAATGTTGGTTGATATCGCGCTGTATTTGAGTGATGTGTCCTTATTTTGACGAATTGCATAAAAACGAGTTTAATTGTGGACATATCATGAGAATACGTGTAAATTGTGAACCCGTTTCCTAAAAACATTTGAACATCAGGTTTCCTTGGACCTCGCCCCCCCCCCCCCCGTATTTTCTTCACTCTCTGTCATAACGTTCGATGGCGCCCCATTCAGTGCGAAAGTACTGCGATTAATCGATCTTAAAAGGTGAAATTTAAACTCTCTTTTGTCACCTTCTGAACAGGTCGACAAAGTTTTTTCAGAATCGAGAAAATTTTTCGAGCTCCCTAAAGATATCAAAGCCAAATATAGGATGATTGAAGAGATATCACGAAACTATGGTTACGTTGAATATGGAAGAGAAACGTAAGTGAAGATGTTGACCATTTTCTGCAGCAGTGTGTGTAACCACATATTTTTCTCGCTTATCGGTACATAAAAATGTATCTATACGCGTCAGCTGTTTTGCATTACTTCTTAGAGCAGGGTCATTCGTCAATCGAATCAACTATCAAAAGATTCACGTTTCATATACAGTTAGGGTCTCATATACAGTGAGGAAAATGTATTCTTCCAAACAGTCACAAGTGGTCTTCGAGTAACCCTACATTAAAATTTAAACGAATTCCATTGTTCTTTATTCAAATATTTTTCCAGAGATTATGGTTTCCTTGTTGACTTTTAGCTAATGTTTGCATCAGATTAAGAATTGTTACAGAGAGATGTGCTTCCATCTTCGTTCCCCAGACCTAATCGTCGGAGACCAGCAGATTTTAAAGAGAGTTTCAACTACATGCCTAAACCTCCGGTCAAGGTAGGAATGACATACAATGAAACTAATATTATCTTTTCCAACAACAGATGCTTAGCACACCTTATTAAGTATTTATCACTTTTTACTTACATTGCACGTACCAAGTAATAATATTGCTCATAAACATAAGCAATTGCCGGACAGACTAGCATAACTTTGGAAACACTGCCTCTTTAATGGTTTCGTCGTACCATTGTGTTATACTTAGGTAATAAAGCAAACCCTGAGATGGTATACCACGAGATTTTAACCAGTTCACGACATATACACACGAGCGATATCGAGTGAATATATGAAGCGAAATGGTCAAAGCCGAGTGGGATACCGTTGCTCGGTGTGATGTACTGCTATTATATCATAACAGTATATTGAAATTCTGGTATGGAACGTCAAAAAATGATTTTTACTCAAGCCGAGAGCTCGTGCGTGGTATGGCACGAATATACCATGGTTTTTTTCACGTCTCGACCAATCAGATCGCTGTATTTGCACCATCAATATACCGGAATGATATAATATAGAATTTCGGACTGATAATACTGTGCAGTGCAATATCTATATATTGCACTGGCGCAGTGCAATATCTAGATATTACACTTCACAGGTGCAATATCCACACTACACTCTGCAAAATCTAGAACAGGTGGATATTTATCGCGCAGAAAACAACACGAAAGAACAAAGACAATGACCAAGTGCAGTGTTGAAATGCAGTTTGCCTCTTGCTGCTGTTAGAGAATGAATACACTAATTCCATTATAATGAAGCAAGCAATACTCTAGGTTAAATTATAGCATAAAAAACAAACATTTGTTAGTTTTAATCAAAATAGACAGCTTACAGAGCTCCTTATTAGACCAATGTTTGAACATTCACCTACCGTTTGGGATCCATATACACAAGTTTATATCGTTAATGTTTAAAAAAAATTATAAGACCTGCTCAAATGTCAACATTCGCGTGCTTTTGCAGTGGAAATCTTTAAAACAATTGAGAGCAGCAAGACTTGCAGTGCTCATCAAAATAACAACAGGGATAATAGTTGTTGATCACGACAAATTTCTGAAAACTCTAAATAGCTTAAAAGGTACCTGCTCTGCAAATCGTATCAGGTTTCCATGTTTAAGATAGACTAAGACTACAAGAAGGAATATGTTTTCTGCAAATATCAAGTACTGGAATAATTTACCCCAGACTTCGTGACACTAGTAACAGTCGACATTTTCAGAGCCCAAGTGACAAATTTCTTGGAATGCATGGTCTTTGAATCTATTTTCCACATCTTTTAGGTTTATTTGCCCACTAGCGAAATCTTCCATTCATTGAAGGTGACTATAATTAGGATTAAGGGGAAAAAGAAGAGTTACTAAAATAAACTGTGAGACAAAGCCACACGTATGAGGTAGTGCCACTTTAGTTACGTCTGTCTGCCTGCTGCAATATGCATGATACTTGAGCAACTCATAATATTCCTTTGAGGTAATTTATGTAACTATATTTTTTGTAACTTGGTACTAATAAGATATCTGCCATCCAAATCAGAAAATGCCTGAAGAGGAGTTGCCGGATTTTGAGGAGACGTTGTTTTCCCACTATCAACAGTGCGCACAGCTTGGGAATCGTATTCTAGAAGTACTCGCCAGAGGTCTCAACTTACAGGTACTTGTTTTTCATATATTTAACCTTGTTGACGCGCCGAAATAGGACAATAAAATAAGAATACTATGTTGTCAAGTGTACTATTAAGTGAAAGCTTGGAAACTAAAAGATCATTCATTGTAACTTTCGATGCTTTTTCAATATTCTGTTCTAGAATTTCTGTACTTTTTGTTCACCTTATTAGCATACCTTTGAATGCCTAGAGGAAGATGCAAAATACACTTGTCTTCCACAACAAAATCCATTAAAATTTCAAAAAGAACGCTACAGCTATTGGCTTCTCTTTATTAGGAAGTTTCTTAAAACCATTTCCCCTCGACACTAGTGTATCCAATAGCCAAAATAAATACCAAAGGATTTAAACTATTCTGTATGGTTTCAAGAGCCTAAAATCTCCCTCAGAAATATGTAAGATTGCTAGCACTAGAAAACTTTTAATGTAAAATATGCTTCCACATAGAATAATTGGTCGTCAAAGGGTTGTCCATTGTTAACAAACATTATGCTGTTTCGACTAGATTGCCAAATGATTTGAAATGTTTTTTGTTTTTAATTTTTTTAAATTGTCAATAGGATCCATATCAATTTGTTAAAGCGACAAGAAAAATTGACAGCTCCGGAAATGATACAATGATAAGATGTACTCATTACCTGCCAACAACGGATGACACGGTACTCAAAGAAGATCAGATCCGATGTGGAGAACATACGGATTATGGCTTGATTACGCTACTTTTCCAAGATGACAAGGGAGGTCTTGAGGTAAGACTCTTCACAAATTACGTAACATTTACGTATCGATGTTTGAAATTCAAAATGGCCGCTACACCAATCTTGACTCTACTTGGAAAAGCTGAATTTCTCTGATTTTACGAGACTACGCTTCAGTCACTTGGCTTTTCTCGGCATCAATTATTGGCTGGCCATCGCCTTTACCCTACGACTTAGGCAACATTCAACTACTAATATGACGCTCTGCTAAACTTTGTTCCTTCATTTATTCTGTATTCATATTTATATGCCAATAGACTTGGAGTAAGTCTATAATTTTACAAAAAAGAAGCAATGAAAATCCCATCTACTCCACAACTTTTAAAGGAAGTCAACACAAGTAGTAGACCAGAAAAGCGCATACCTTGATAGCATCCAAAATGTCCCCGAGGAACTAAAGTGCTAGTCCCTTATGTCAATGTGCGTAAACTTCGAATCAGATAATCAGCCTTTGTTTTCCCAGAGTTATTCGTCTTGTTATCTATGAAACTTATTGTGTATGGGTGGTCGGTCAAAATATTTTCTGCGAAAATAAGACGACCCGAATATGTGGGAATTTTGTTTTACCACAAATTCATGGCGTACATTGACTGCCTAGGAAGACGTTAAAAATATGGTGTTATTGAGAGTGCCAAATATTATAGACAGAACCACTAACACAAGTCGTTCCTTTTGAGAATAATGATAAAGGGTGTTACGATGTGAATCGTCGTGGATGTGATTGCCTTAGAGGACGCCATGCTCACTGAATCACCTAATCCCTCAGTCTGAGAAAAAATCCCAACTATTTAAATGTTACTTACGTCAATTAGTAAATAAGAAAATTAGTCCTAATCATAGACAGAAGACGAGGTAGACCTCCCTGTACTGTCCTTGTTCTAATAAACATGGCATCACCAGTACCAGCCAAACGCATATTTTATTTCTGCTGTATCTACATATAGGTTCAGACCCAGGATGGTGAGTTCATTCCAGTGCCACCAATAGAAGGAACAATCATCGTAAACATAGGTGGCTTTATGCAGAGGTGGACAGCTGATAAACTGCTTTCAAACGTGAGTATGAAAATAGACGCTTGGACAAAAAGCGAAAACCAAATTATGAGTTGCATTTTGACCATCCTGACGACCTTTATTCGGTTCATTTATCCATTCACTCCTTCATTAATTCAATAAGAGCTGACGCGAACTCATGAAGTCGTCAGGAATCCACGGGGTTCTGTTATTATAACACATATTGATCTTTTATTTGCATCATTCACCGAGAGAATCGACGATTAGTCGTGCGTACTACTTGTCTGTCAAATCCTTTAACGCGACTTCATAAGCTTCAGCTCGACCCTGCGGAGTTGTATAACATTGAAATCACTGTAATGAGGCATCGAATCAGCTTTCACTTTTCATTGGTCAACGCCGCCACACCATCTATTTTGATTGGCTAGAGTATTGTTTACTTGTTTGTGAAGGATGACCTCAGAGGAATATCGCGACAGAGAGCTCGAATTCTGCTCGTGAACGCTCACACATACGTCGCAACTTTACAGAAGCCATATATAGTCAAACGAAGAGAACTTTGCACATTTTGAGAGTAAAATTCTTCTAAACAATCGATACAAATAACACTTTAAAGATTTTTAGCGGAATTTTAAGAGTAAGATACGGCAAACACAACTCGTCGAACGATCAAATTCCTGTCTTCGCCAAGGCACACAAACGCTCATTGGTTATCGATACCGTGTAGGACACACAAACACAGAGTAAACTGCACGCAAAAAATAACGTTCTAAATATTCTTAAAGATTGATAACAGGGAACGTTCGGTGAGCAAACTACGGCAAAAACGTCTCTGCGCTGAAGATGTTAACGGTTTAATTCGCTCCGCTGCGCCTATGGTTACGTGTGGTTCGATACACGGTGGCCGCCGTGGCCATGCATGGCCACTGCGCCACCAGTGAATCAAACCACACGTAACTAAGGCTGCGCCGATGTCGCCCGTTCTTTTTTTGATTCGCTGACAACAAAGTGCTCTTCCGGATGATAAAATCATCATCACACTGCGATAAGTACATCCCATTTTCTCTGTCGTAATTTTTATCGGTAATATCATTTCTTTTACGATAACTAGCACCGAATCAAAGTGAAATGAAATCTTGTAGACGATAATTTTTGTGTTTACAAAAAAATAGTTCCCGGTTAAAAGTTTTTAAATTCTCATTAACATGAAGAAATGGCATAATATTTTTGGTATTGCACTGAAGTGCAAATACCGGTTGTACGCGAAAATGAAAATCGACATCAATTTTATCTATTACGGGTAAATCTTACAACAAAATCTAACATGTTAAGCTACTGAATGTTTCTTTCAATGTAAATATTAGAATATACCGTCACAAATGTAGCCGTTATTGAGGAAATATAGTTTTCAAAATTAATTTCACTGTTGCAAAATCATCCATTTAATAACCTTACTAATCAAGATATGCATTTTTATCAAAAGTTCACACTTAGCGGCTACTGTGTCTCTCCAGGCTGTCATGTACCATACCTGGCAGATATAGCAAACAGCCTTTGAAAAATAACCTGTATAAAAGACACCCTGTCGCAAACATGCGGTACAGATCATAGACAAATATAAAACAGACTAGCAACGGGCAATGTTCAAGGTGTGAAGCGGTTATGTAAGCAATCCATGTTTGCCTCGCCTCAGGAAGCTCTCGACTCTCTTTTCCGAAGAGTGCCGACCATGCACCCTTCGGTAGTTTCCGGATTTTTGCTAATTTTTTAAGCGAAAGTATATTCCGCAAAGTTCGTGTTGTTGTTGTTTTGTTGTAATGAGCAAAATTGGCGTGCTTGCGAAAACTGGAAAGTTTTGAGTGTCGGGAAGGTGACTTTTACCATTTTAAAAATTCCTCTCACCTTTTTATTAATATATAATGAGCGCGTTTGAACCAAATTTGAAAGTCTTTTATCGATACTGTCAGATTTTACTCAATTGTTTACGGTCAGTCATACCGTCTTTTACACGTTCGTCAAGGAAGGACATGTTTACTAAACTGCTGTTGTGTTATGTTTTGATTTGCGTGAAGCAGTGTTTCTGCCCTGAGATCTCACAAAGTAACTATGGTTGCTACGCGACTGGCAGCACGATGCCATCTCGTCGTAGTTTTCGCATACTCTCGTGCAATTATCAACCACAAACAAAGTCTCCAAAAGTTTAACACCTTTGAAACTCATTTTAATATGAAAAGGCCATAGTCTACCGAGACGACCATGAAACAAAATGCCTGCCGCGTTGCTAGTCTATTCTATATTTGTCTGTGTACAGATCTATGAGACCACAGACGGATCAAGATTGTATGAATGCAGTGACTCAAATCTGTATACAGTGATGTAAGAGCATTAATTAGTTTATACAGTGAAGTACACACAGGTATGAGACAGAGTCTGAATCTTGCTCCCCTTATTAGTGTCAGTATTACGATTGGGCACAAATCTGTTCTTAAAGACGTGTGATGGTCCCTGCATTGTTTGATGTTAAATTGCTGATTCTTTGAACGTTATAGACTAAATCTTGCGGGTTACATGCCTTAAAATAGAAGGGGCAATTAATCGTGGTCCCCGATTCAAAACTGTACACAGCTTTCAGTCATTATATCCACGTTTCAAACTTGCGTCAACATGCATGGATGAAAACGTTTTAGAAAATTTCACATTCGTGCACAGTCCGGCACTAAGGCTGCGTTCACAAATAACGATGGGGGGGGGGGATGGGGCGGCTGGAGAAATCGCGACTGAAATCGTATTTTTTTCAGATCCCCCTGAATACCCTAACAATTTTCAAATCCCCTCTATATGATCAAAATTGTTCAAGTCCCCACCCCCCGCAGAACTGTCATAAGCTCGTAGGTCAGTAAAGGATGTGCGCGCATAAAAATAAACACGTATAGCGCCAATCCGCTCGCAGATGCATGTTCAACACTACCTGTTATTAGCAGTTTGTAAACTCCTAAGGCAAGTTCTTAAATTGATTCATTTTTAAACGCATCAGTGAACTTTTGGATTTATCAGTCTAAGCCAACTTGAGGAAAGCCAACTCTGGCCAGGTCAATTGCTCCTGCCAAAGAGAACACAGAATGATGATCATGAGAGAGTGGGCAAATCGTGAATTCTGGCTAATTGTCATATTGTAAAAAAACTGAGCACAGTGACCTACCAAAAATTTGTTTAAAAAGTACAAGACAGATATGAATTGGATGCTACTCAAAATTGAAAATACTGGAAGATTAAAATATTCCATCAAATAATATTTTGATCTCTGAAATTTTGGGTGTAATAATGGCAAATTTATTAAAAAAATAAATACATTCATTTAGTCACATATTTTTTCATTTAGTCTTTACTGTTCAAAGTTTTGATTTTGTATCATTTTATGATGAGCATGTGAAAATATTTAGAAAATCAAGCATGGTGACCCTATCTTTTTACTTATATATATATATATATATATATATATATATATATATATATATATATATATATATATATATATATATATATATATATATATTGATTATTCTAATATGTAAGGATTCAAAAATACCTGATAAATTTTAGAGTCTCCTGGTCTTCCATGTGTTGCTCATTGGCCTGATCTTGTGTACAAGTAAGTTTCAATGTCATCAGCGTCACGTGACCCGAACTCTTCTTCAACTACCATGTACATCAGAGTCAGAGCTATAGGCCTATCTATCACTGCTCAGGTATGCAGTGACAATGCAGTAGCAGGTCGGTACCTGATAGTGACACTGCCCGCAGGGAGTAGCTGTATTTACTTTTATAATTTTGACAATATTTTTGTTCAGTTTATACAACTGTACAGTTGGTCCTTGTTGTACTCTCTGCAGCATGTTCACCAGTCCAGTATTCAGCTTGCTATCACAGCCTGTGTATGGCTTCTATGCATTTGTATCACTGACAACTGACTGTCAGTCTGGACTCTAATTAAATTATCACCTAATACATGTTTGTATATACAGGCTTTGTCGACAAACTGAATATTGTATGTTGGAGGATGCTGTAGGGAAACAGCAAGAAACTGTATTTGATATATTGCACAGAAATATTGCAAAAAACATCAACAGTTGCAGCTTCTGCCGTGTTACTAGGCTAAAGTTTGGTTTTTTACTACAAATCATACATGTTTAGATTTTTTCAAGATAAAAGTAATGAAATGTGACAAATGGTTCTAGATTTTGTTAAACTATTACAAACATTACAAAAATTGGATGACATAAAAATGGTATTCATTTTTCATTGAATTACCTACAAAAACTTGGAATTTGAAAATGTAAAACGTAAAAGGGAAGCAAAGAATTTTCAAGTTCCCCCTACAAGCAGAGCAAAATTTTCAAGTCCCCCCTCTACTACCCCAAACTTTTCGAATCCCCCCTGAATTCCTCCAGCCCCCTCACCAATTTTTGTGAACGCAGCCTAAAAGACCTGATACTGGCCGATACAGCTCAGAAGATTGTAAAAAATTACACACCCTGTTATGGGGATAGTTAATCATACACAGAGCAGCAAGGCTAAGTTGATGGTTGGTGTCGCTCACAGTCTTAATAAAACGAGTGGAAGACTTTTGTGAGTAGAGGGATGTCGAACACATAGGACATATTGTAAAGAACGAGAAGGAGAGCATGTAGAAGCAACATATACACCTCATTGGTGGCACTTGATCGACATCCATGATGAAGTCGATTTCAGCAATTTTATCGGCAATTATTTAATTCTGTCCTAGGTTCACCGTGTCGTCATGCCAATAACTGATGGAGCCAAGCATCCAGGCAGATTTTCTATCGCCTTCTTCTACAACGCTGACAGAGATTACGTTGTGACCTGCATCGATGGCAGTGACAAATATCAACCAATTACGATGGCTGAATACCTTAATCAGATGCTTGAGGGAGCCTTTCTGTACTGAGTGCAATTTGCAGAGTTAAATGAACTTATAGAAAGCTGCTAAAATGTCATCCTGCTGCAATCACGTTTGAAAAACAGCCTGACCAACTTGCGGGGGGGGGGGGGATGTGGGATGTGAAGTATTTTTGTTTAGCGCAATCATGCATTTAAGATTTAGAAATGTGGCTCATCTACATACATTGAATGTAAGGTACATAATATCCGTTGTCTAGCGCGTACATACATACATACGTACATACGTAATATCTACCTACCTACTTACCTACATACATTTATACATACATACATATATGCATGCATGCATACATACATACATACATAAATACATACATACATACATACATACATACATACATACATACATACATACATACATACATACACACATACATACATATACACATACATCCACACATACATACATACGTACGTACATTCCATACATATGTACGTACAATCCATCATTCAGGCCCAATCGTTCCTTTCCTGTTTGGTACGATAAGGAACTGATTGCAGTTCTCAGAGAAAAAGAGAATTCATTCAGACGTTTGAAATATCATAAATCACGTGTTAATAATGACTTATCTCGTACCAGGAGGTCAACTTTCAAGAAATTGTCCAAGAGTAAATACAAAACTTGTATTAATACTGTAGCTGATAATATCTTAAATAATGATAAGCGCTTCTGGTCCTTAGTCAGGGCACGCTCAAAAAATAGTACTTCTTTTCCCATAATGAAGTATGGTGATCTTAATGCCGTTCATCAAAAAAGTAAGGCTGAACTCTTTAACAGCTATTTTGAATCTGTGTTTATTAATTCAGACCACACATTTGATTTTACCGACCTTGATGCTCCAAAGTTTTCTGACAAGGTTGTGCAAATAGTACAGAACAGGTGTATGATATGTTGTCAAATATCAACGTTAAGAAGGCCAAGGGTGCTGATAATCTTGGTAATCATGTTTTATCAAAATGTTCAATTGGAATAACAGTCCCAGTTTGGAAGCTATTTGTGACATCACTCTCTGAGGGGTGTTTTCCTGACATCTGAAAAAAGGCAAATGTAATACCAATACACAAATCTGGAAGCAGGGAACAGATCACTAATTATAGGCCAGTCTCGCTGCTTCCCATATAGCAAAATTGTTTGACAGGCTAATCTGTGATAATATTTATACTCATGTTAGTCCAGTTATCACGACAAAACAGCATGGTTTTGTTCGACAGCGCTCTTGCATAACCAATCTTTCTGTTCTTGTGAAAATGCTATTTACGAAATACATAATAAGCAACAACTTAACGTTACATATATATACAAATTTCAGCACGGCTTTTGATAGAGTTGACCACGTTTTGCTGCTCTACAAATTACAGTATTTTGGCATTCATCAGAATATTCTGAAATTGTTAAAAAGTTATTTGAATAAGAGATAGCAATGTGTCCTAATAAATGGAGCAGCGTCGACTTGGTGCCAGATAACATCCGGTGTGCCACAAGGTTCCTCTCTTGGGCCTTTGTTATTTACATTATACATAAATGACTTGCCGATGACTGTATCTGTTCAGTCATTGCTGTTTGCAGACGACGCCAAACTTTTCAGCCATGTTAAAACTCTTGATGATAGTAAGCACGTACAAAAGTCTGTAGATAAACTTGTTCAGTGGTCAAAAATTTGGCGCTTAGATTTGAATGCCAGCAAATGTTAGGTACTTACCATCACCTTAAAAAAGAGACCTATTAACCATATGGATAATTGTTTGCTCGATCACGTTTCTCACATTAAGGATTTGGGTATCATTTTTGATTCCAAACTCACTTTTGTTCATCACATTGACTCTATTGTACGTAAAGCCAATCGCATAATATTGATCTCATTAAACGCAATTTTAATTTGATCATTCAAGTTGCTGTCCTTCGACATCTGTTCATTACTATGGTGCGTCCAATTTTAGAATATAATACTGTCATTTTCAATTCAATTTCTGACAGTCAGGCAAACCGTATTGAGTAAAATTCAGAAACGTTTTCTTATATATTTACATCATAAGCAGGGATGTCACAGTGCCTCTTCATCTTGTTGTAATTGTGACTATAAATTGCTCTGTAATTTATTTAAAATTCAATCTTTGTTCTTGCGTAGGAAACTATTTGATCGTATGTTTGTGCATAAATGTCTTTTATCTTCTCATGACTCTACAGATTGTACAGGTTTTGGTGGCATATGCTTACTTAGATACTCTGCTAGACATAGACCTCTATTATATCCTTTAATGTAGAGTTGATGTTAAAAAGATGGCCTGATTGGACGTACGTCATGACTTTTTCATGGTTTGATTGATAAGGTTTTCGATGTCGATGTTTTTGAAGAATTTCATTCAACTTTTAAAAGACATGTGAATTTGTTTTTGTCATTGTGTGATGGTTAAGGTATTTTTTGTTTGTTTTTTTTTAGTGTATTTTATCCTTTTCTTTATTTTCTTGTCTGTAAGTGGGTGCTGATGGTGCTGTTGATGAGAAAATAAAATAAAATAACAAAATAAAAATAAATATGCAAATGAGCAGATAATTGACATGACACTCAAAGTATCATCATAATGTTCCGCGATTGTCATCTGTGAACAGTTTTATGAAATTAAATTTGTGAAGTATTTCTTGATATACTTCGAAACTGGCATTACTGTCTCTATGGAAAGCCATGACTGACTTAAGTGGTGTAATAACATGTTTTGCTGGGCATTTGATATGTTGTCCTTGGTATTCAGTATATTGTGCTGGGTATTCAATATGTTGTGCTGGGCATTCAATATATCGTGCCGGGCATTTGATATGTTGTGCCGGGCATTCAATATGTTGTGCTGGGCATTCAATATGTTGTGCTGGGTATTCAATATATTGTGCTGGGCATTTGATATGTTGTGCTGGGCATTCAATATGTTGTGCATTCCATATGTTGTGCTGGGCATTCAATATGTTGTGCTGGGCATTCCATGCATTGAATGCCTAGCACAACATGATACTAGACCACTTAAGTCAGTCATGGCTTTCCATATGTCTCCATAGTAAACTATTATATGAAAAGATATGAACTGAAGATGCTCACGTGTATGATTATATATTGCAGTTGTGTGCAAAATAAAACTCATGCCACATGTTTTCAACTTCATTGAAAGTGTTATGATCAACATCATGAAAAACATTCACCATAGATTAATTCTAAAGGTCTCTTAGTATACAAATATGTAATTAGGAGAAATACACTAATTTTCTTTGACTGCTAACGTTGTATCACCAATTTATATAGCAAGTGAAGTTGCCTTTGGTCAAGTCTTTCAAGTTATATAAGCCAAAATGTGAAGGCTCATTAAATATCTGAATTCAAAAAAATTAGCTGACATGAAAATGCGAAATGACTTTCAATATTGTTTTAACCTGGTATCATCAATGTAAATAGCACGTTTTGCCAATTTTGATCAAGTAAATCCCAGTATACATCCGTAATTAGGAATGTTCATTGAATCTGGTAAGTAGGAGTTTGCTGATATAAAAATGCATGATGACTTTGAATGACTTTGAATTATGTTGTATCGAAGGAGGGCGCTGCAGCCAAGGTGAACACACGTGAAAAAGAAGCTGTCTCGAAAAGGTACAGAATTTTCTGAAAACTTTCCATTTTACATCAACCGAAAAGCTACTCTGGTTCTGGTGAATTATATGTCACTACCTATATGATAGTTTGGTTTTAAAAATATGTCTTGAAGTCAAGAAAAACGACAAGGACCAAACTCGACTGCTTCCGACGCCGGTAGTGAAGACAACATGATGCAACGTGGCAATGGGAATGACGTAATGAGCTTGCTGAAAGAGCTTCGAGCGGGTCAATCTTCCTTGCAACGCTCCCTTGACAGTAAAGTTGATAGGCTGAGAAATGATATGGTTTCATTATTCCAAGTCAAGATGAACGAATTGAAGGATGAATTTACAATGGAAATTGCTCGATTGGAACGTAAAATTGAACTCGTCGAACAAAACCTACAACGTATGCCAAGTGGTAAAAATTCCATGCAAACCGTCAACCCAACGGATAATCCCAACGTCACAGTTATTGCCTAGGTTGTACAGTATGGTGGTCATGAAAACTTGGCTGATAAAGCAAATGCCATCCTACGACAGTTGGGTGAAAATATAGCCACAGAAATGAATCTCGTACAAGCTATTCGACTTCAAAGTCGCCGCCAAGATTCACCTGGTTTGGTGGTTTGCTTTAGAAAACAGTGACCAGAAAAAGAAAATACTCCAAGAAAAACAGCGCTTGAAAAATAATCAGAGATTTCATCGTGTATATTTGCGTTCAGGTAAATCACATACGGACAGGTTGATTGAACTAAATGCACGTTTTCTCCTGGGCAAACTTCCAAATGGTAAGAATTATCGTGTTACAGCCGGAGAGAGAATCGTAAGAAAGATTTCCGATGGATAAGAAGGAAACGCCACCGGCTGGAGACGTGACTAGGATACACAGCTCAATGGGCTTCGTAAGGCACATCTCAATGTAGGGGGATGGACTATCTGGAACAAGAAACTTAAAACAGGAATATTACGGAGCGCAAAAGCCAATGTAATTACCGTTAATGAAATTCATCTATCAGGTGACGAAACTATTAGTATTGATGATCACCATTGGATCGGTTTCAACAGACAACTCGTACACTCCAATGCTCGTAGACATTTTGGCGGAGTCGGCATATTTAAAAAAAACCACTATATAATGATTATTTCGTGACAATTATTGATAAAGATTATGATGGTATTTTAGGTGTTAGCTTCACAAATACGATTTCTGGGTATTTATTTATTGTTTTTGCGTGTTATCTTCCACCAGAAAATTCACCATGGGGTAGAAACGCCAGTATTTTTTTCGGGCACCTGTTGAGCCAGATGTATGTCTATGATAATGAGTTGGATTGCATTTTTATTTGTGGAGACTTAAACTCCCGTCTTTGACATTTGAATGACAATATATACGAAGTTGATGAAATTCCGAACAGGCACCGTATTGATCCAATCATTAACCAGCATGGGCGTGATTTCCACGAGTTTTTATTAAAAGCAAAGCTGTGTACCCTGAATGGCAGATGTAATGTCGAACGTGATAATTTCACTTCTGTGTCAAGTAGGGGAGCAGCTGTTGTAGATTATATTTGCATACCACATGACCAATTTAAATACTGTGCTAATTTTGCTGTTTCCAAAATGCAATTGTCAGTAGATGACTTAGGCCTATTTAACTTGTTGGGTGACAGGTGTAAACTTTCAAATCATTCCTTGCTCTCATTTGATTTCTGTGATCATCCGTGCTTACTCAATATACCAATGCAAATTTCACTGATCATGGTTCTAGTGATGCCCGCAGGAGGCTCAAGTATCTATTAGATCAAATCCCGCAGAATTTTTTGTCAACGGAGATAGCGTAAATGCTATTTCAGAAATTGTCACGAAGATCGAGCAGTGTAGAGAAACACAGCTTGAAATTGATAACATTTACCGAAATCTGTGTGACTCCATTATTCATGAAATGAATACTGTGATACCCAACTATGATTGTTCTAAAAAGGTTCGTAAACGATTTCGTCATCGGAAGCCTTACTGGAACGTTGATCGAGCAGTGTAGAGAAAGAGCGTTCACAAAGTTTAGAGGCCGGAATACAATTAGGCACACTTTACGCTCTGATTTCAAACAATCTAGGTTGATATTTGATGAAAAGTTACGTTTTTATGAGCGTGTATATAGAAATAATTTTATGTTGGATATTGGATCATCCTGTACTAGTAACCCACAACAATTTTGGGATCACTTAAAAAGAGGCTTGGTTCTCCAAAAAAGAACCCAATACCTATGGAGGTATATGATGATGTTGGGAATATTCTATGTTCTGATGATGATGTGTTGAGAGTATGGCATCAAGACTTTTCTTCCTTGTATTGTAATCCTAGTATTGATCATTCTGATGGTGACTTTTTCGAAAGAATGAATTACCACAAAGAAAATTTGGAAAGTCGTATGAATGACCCACTTTATGAAAATAATCCTGTATTGAATAGAAAGTTTACGTTGGATGAAGTTGAAAAAGTAGTTGGGAAAACTATAAAACGGTAAAGCCGTGGGGGTTGATAGTATACCCTACGAAGTCTTGAAAAATGACACTTGTATATCTGTCTTACACCAGTTGTTTCACTTATGTTTTGACTCTGGTAAGATTACAGAGATGTGGAAGCGAGCTATCGTTTGTCCAATTTCAAAAAAAATTACTAAAGACAGTGGAATTCCACTTAATTACAGAGGCATTAGTTTGAAATGTACAATCTCTTAATTGCAAAGTGCTCTGTTAAATTCTCGGATTTTGCACTATTTTGAGGATGAGAATATTCTGGTTGACGAGCAAAACGGGTTCCGACGTAATAGGTCATACCAAGATCATATATTTGTGTTGTCATCTGTTATAAGAAACAGACTTGCTTATGATTTACCAACTTTTACAACCGTTATTGATTTACAGAAAGCTTTTGATTATGTAAATAGGGATGCCATGCTTTATAAACTATTGCTGAATGGAGTTGATGGTAATATCTATAACAGTATGAAAGCAATGTACCACGACACTGAGGCTTGTGTTAAAGTTAATAATTTGTGTACAGACTGGTTTCATACAAATTCAGGTGTTCGTCAGGGCGACAATTTGTCCCCATCTCTATTTGCATTGTTCATAAATGATCTTGCAACTGAGTTAAAATCGTTACAGAAAGGGGTAACGGTTGATGATTGTAATATTTCCATACTCCTTTTTGCCAATTGCTCATAACGAGCTTGATATGCAAGCAATGCTTGATCATGTAAACGAATGGTGTTCGAAATGGAGACTAAATGTTAATAATCTAAAGACAAAAGTTGTACATTTTCGTAAGGATACATCTCCTCGAAGTGATTATCAGTTTCATATAGATAGAAATGTTCTACATTATGTTGACAGATATAAATATCTGGGGGTTATTTTAAACGAATTTCTAGATTTTTCTATTACGTCTGCGAATCTTGCTGAATCGGCAGGTAGAGCCCTTGGAGCTGTAAATCGCAAGTTTAAAACACTGAAAAATATGGGCTTCAGTGCCTATACAAAATTATATGATTCGTGTGTGTCTCCTGTACTTGATTATTGTTCTGGAGTATGGGGATATGGTAAACATGATAAGCGTGATATGATACAAAATAGAGCACTTCGCTTTTTCCTTGGAGTTCACCGATTCACGCCAATTCACGCAATTACAGGGGATACTGGCTGGGATTCTTGCAGGGTTCGTAGACATGTATCTGTGATCAGATATTGGAACCATCTAATTCAATTAGATGAGAGTCGATTAACAAAGAAAATATTTCTAATGGATTTTGCACTTAATTATAGTAACTGGTCCTCATAGATTTGTAAAATATTTGACGATGTTAATCTTTACACATATTTTGATATTTTTTGCCTATAACCCTCTCTATATTACAGCAGCGTCTGCGTTTCCAACAGGAATTAATTTGGGCTAAAACTGCTAGACATAAAACAAAATTACGTACATACATACTTTTCAAAAATGTTTACCGAACCGAACTGTATGTTTCCATGAATACTTTCTCGAAGCCAGCGGTCCTTTTTAGCACATTTTCGATCGGGTGTATTACCTCTACGTATAGAAACTGGCCGATAAAGAGGCCAAGCAACGAATGATAGACTTTGTATATTTTGTGACCAAGGAGCTATAGAAAACGAAACCCATTTCCTTCTGCATTGCAATCTTTATGATGATACAAGGAATATGTTCATTAATTTTGATAATGTCGAATACAACAATCTGTCGTCAAACTAGAAATAGGCATATTTATTGACAAACCCAGTAAACATTCGAAATACGGCAAAATACATAGAAAAGGCTTTTCTGAAACGAAAAGATGTCTTATATAGAAACAGCTAAATATTATCATTTTTTTCACAGAAAACAATGTATTTGCTATTGTACACCCTCTTTCTTTGTAAAGTATATTTGTTTTGATTCTAGGTGACATATAAGCCCATTGGGCTGGGAGGGATAAATCCTCATGTCACTATAATACACAAAAGAACTACTACTACTAGTACTACATCAATGTAAATAGCATGTTTTGCCAATTTTGATCAAGTAAATCCCAGTATATATCCGTAATTAGGAATATTCATTGAATCTGGTAAGTAGGAGTTTGCTTATATAATTAATGCATGATGACTTTGAATGACGTTGTATCGAAGTATCTTCAATGTACATGGGAAGTTTCGTCAACTTTGGTAAAATAGTTAATGGAAGGCAAAATGGTCGCCAAATATCAATGATGGGGACTTGAATTGATGCCACATAAACACTGATCTGTATCTTAACCACTGTGCATTCTTAATAGCTATTTTGACGAGTTTGATCAGATTATATATATATATATATATATATATATATATATAGAGAGAGAG